>PDNB01000098.1:72521-109531 GCA_002573585.1 Helicocarpus griseus UAMH5409
AGAATAAGATATACAAAAAAAAAAAAAAAAAAAATAGAAGAAAAAATAGAGAAAACGAAAGAGAAAAGAAATTACTTACTACTTGTCGGTTCAAAAACTCCTTCAGTTTCTCCAACGCATCCCTTGTATCCGAAACCGTAGCAATATACGACTCATACGAGTGCCCAAGTCTCCTCTTCAACTGTTCCTCATGCTTCGCCCACACCAAACCCGCAGTATCGACTCCAGCCAACAACGACCCCCTCTCAGCCGGCGTCGCGATATCTTCAAAGAGCTGCTCGCAGGTGGTCAGAAACCGTATTCGCTCCACTCCGAGGTTTAGCCGTATGCGATTCACATCGCTCTTGTATCGGGACCATCCCTGGATCGTGGTCAGGCCCTTCGCGTAGCCTTCAGCTAGGTGCACGACAATGGGGAACGCGCCGAGGACGACGCCGGCAATTTCAAAGCCGCTCATTGAGCTCACTCGGCGGATGAGGACCGCAGCTTACACTTAATAAGCGAATTCGTTCTCGCAAAACAAAGAGCGTGCCGGTGTCTAATGGACTCGGGATCAGAAATATCAACAAAATATGGACTTTGAATGAGGGGTAGATACATCCCCATGTTTCAATACTGTGGCTTAGATTACTTCCTCAAGTCAACCTTGCCAGCGAGTCTGCAGTGCGGACAAGGCGACTAGGAAGGCTGCATTAAGCGCCAGCCTTGTCCTTGCGAAACAACAGTCTGTCCTGCATAACAGCCGTGATTGGATCTCAGCGCAACTTGTCAATGAGCTGCTTGATAATGGATGCCCAATGCCAACACCTAGGTATGTTGGGCCCGGCCTGGGAACGTTGACTGCACCGGTCCAAGATGGACGTGGGACGTTAATTAGTAGATATTGCCTAAAATTCTCTTTGGCAGAATAATTACGATGTCGAGATCCAAACTATGGCCTCTATATCTAGCAGACTCATAGCCTGCCTGCATCTATTCGAAGCCATCTTCTCAAAATGCGGCAAGATCATTGCCGCCCAAGACGACCCCCTCGCGCTCTATTACGGTGATAACAATGGATCGAATGACATTCCCCCGCTGTTCCAGCATTATGTACCCTGCCTCGAACGGTTTTTGCCAGATACACAGGATGAATATGGTCGTTTGCGGGTGTGGACGGGTAATATAGGCGCGCATAAGAGCGGGCGGTCGTCCTTAGAGTATCGTCTGCGCGATGCTTCTCATGTTCGAGAGCAGGTTGTGGCGCTGCTTGAAAATTTACGAGAGTGTTTGGGGGAAGGTAAATTGCTTTGTTTGTTTTATCTTATTTTCCTTCTCTTTATTTCTCAGCTCGTCTGTTTTGGTCAATTTGTTTCTACGACGTAAGTCAGTCATTATCTTTGTCTATTGAAGGCTTGTTTCCGTCCGCGTTGTTTTACTCTATGCACTCAGTTTGCATGTTTCACCCACTACTGCTTTTCTATACCCTACTGCTTTTCTATACCGATACGGAAACACCTGCTAAGAGCTCTTCTTAGTACTTGCAATAATATCGGGACAAAGATCTCCTGAAGAGGAAAACACCGAAAACTGGTCCGATGGGGACTACTCCGAAGACGATTCAATCCACTATGAAGAAGAGCTCCCCCAGCCAGCGGAGCTATTTCAGCTCCTCGAGGACATCAAGGTCGTCATAAAATGTCTATACAAACTGTCCATGGCTATCCGACAACCCTCTCAGCACGACCGTCTAAGGACAAATGTCGATATGTCCTACTTCACTCAATTCGACATTCAACATGTCGAGCAAAAATTCCCTAATGCAGAGCCCTGGCTTGTTAAACGACTCGGGAAAGCTATAACAAAAAGGCGTGAATATCTCAAAGGCCGCGAACTGCACCATGAGAAACTTGCTCAGGGGGCTACCAGCGCCACGTCCGCGGAGCTTCTTGCCGATAATGCCAACTCGGAAGCGGGACGGATGACCCTATTGACGGAAACAACCGCCACGACGTTTGCTGGTCCTGTCGCGGAGATCGACCTGCATATGACAGAAGCGGGAGATGTAGGTGTAGACGCAGACACCGCCCCTTCGGAAACCTCCTACGCCTCAACAGTCGGCGACGACACAAAAATCCACCTCCCCCTTTTGCCTGAAGAAGCCGAGAGAAACCCAGGCGGCTTCGAGTGCCCCTACTGCTACTATCTAATCTCCGTCCGTGGCCCGTTATCCTGGGCCCGACACATCTTTGACGACCTCCAGCCTTACATCTGCACGTTCCCTGACTGTCCAACGCCCAACAGGACGTATAATAGGAGACGCGTTTGGTTCAACCATGAGAAAACAGTGCATCGGTCTGCCAGGTACCAACGGGACGGCGGCTCCCCGTCATCTGTGATACTCCCGCAAATCTCCGGGCCCGTGGACAATGTATCTACGGTCGACTGCCCGCTATGTAAAGAGACGGTTCGCAATCTGAACCATCTCGAACGACATTTGGCACGCCACCTTGAACAGCTCGCTCTATTCGCCATGCCTCGCGCTGTTGACGAAGACCTACACGGATCCCGAGGAGGAGACAACGATGGCAGTGACAATGACAATCCATCTTCTGATGATCTTGAAGAGGGATCAGAAGATGAAGACGAGAAAAACAGTATTGACGCCGACCTAGACTTGAAATCTACTGACGAAGGCCTCATTGAAGACCTATTGAATTTTCAACTGACTAAGGAAATGAACGATGCCCTTACCCAACAACCATCAACAACGACCGATGAATCGACTGAAGGAATTAGTCCGGAAGTTCTATGTAAGTGATTCCAAGTTGACATTCATCAACATGCCCACCCCTTCCTTCCTCAAGTTCATCTCCCCCGAAAACCCATATAATGGCCCCTGCCAACACAAATTCCCACGCAGCAATTCAACAACGCGTACAGCGCGTCAAAGAACAGGTCGACGAAATGGCTGCGAAGCAGGAGGAGAGGATGAAGAGGTTTCATTTTAAACCTAAGCCGCAGAACACAGAGTCAAAACAGAGTAATAGTACGGAGCAGACCGCGAAGCAAAAGCAAACAACAGACGAAACAAAGCACGGAGCCGAAACAGACCCAAGAGCAAGAACCTGACCCGTTTTCGGGCGGTACTAGCCGGTAGTTGGATGGAAATTAGAGAATCTGATTGAAGGGAAAAAGAAAAATTAGAACGCTGACTTATATCCCCTTCCGTTTTGGCAACGAGCATAGTCGGATTATTTTACATAGCATCCACTTCGTCAGACCAGAAGCCTTTGAATCTTATACTATACCATCATTCATTCTTTTCTTAAATCTACCGGCCCTCACTGCGCACACCACTTACATATACCAAACTTAAAGCGATAGAAATGATTTGGCAACGAATCCAAATATTCAACTGTGCTTTATACCAATCCCAATCAACTCTCTCCAGAATAATATATCGCTGACATTCAAAGAAAAAACGGGGGAAAAAAAAGCGCTATCCCTCCCGAACTTTTCCCCTCAGTAAATATGTAGTTACAGATACAGTTAGTTACATACAAAAAAGAACCAGAAATACAACCGCATCATCAAAGGTTCAGATGCAAAAGATGCCATGCCAGCTGCCCGTGGATATATGACACATACATAACCCATTAGATGAACCAAGGCCAGCAAAGAAGGCGTTCCTGCTTGACTCCAAATATCATTCACCTTCTCCTCTTCTTCCCCTTCGCCTTGCTCTCACAAATCTCCTCCCACGCATCCTCAAACACGGTCTTCTTCGCTCCAATCTGCCCCTCATAAAAGTTCAACGCGCGCACCACCTCCATGGCCCCCGTGCCCAACGACACGCTCTTCCCCACGATAATACACTCAGAAACACCCTCAATTAGATCCGTGCGGCCCGCACCGCCCGCGTCAAACAGGTGATCAGCTGTCTTTTCAAAACTAGCTAGCTGCAGCACTGAATCGCGCATCTTAGCAAGGCCGAAACGGGTAATGCCTAGCACCTCGCCCTTGTATGTCATCACGTCGGCGAGCAGCTGCATGTGCCGCGGATCGATAGCCATATCTTTCATGACTTCGCCGATTTCGTCCACAATGGTAGACCGTGCGGCTTCAATGCCGAGCACGGCGCGAGCTTCCATGATGTTGTTGGTGCGCGTGTGGCTGCCGTTGATGCCGTCTGTGGTCATACACTCGCGCAGGCCGTAACCTTCAACTAGGAGGGTGTTGGAGGTGTTTGTTTCGTCTGTGCGGATGATGGCCCGGGAGCATTGTGGGTGGCCGAGAACTTGGATAGTGGGGAGGAGGCGTTTGAGATGTTTGAGGCGGATGTAGGGGTCAGCACCGGTGGCGGCTGCTTCTGTCTTAGAAAGAGAATTCTTAGTCTCGTCTGGATTGAGATGGATGCGAACGTGTGAGCCGGCAACTTCTATCCTTATATCATTAGCTTTGAACCGCTTGTGCTTCGATATGGCAGCCACAATTTCTCTCGTGGTCAGCTCGAGCTGTAGGCTTTGGATCGTAGAAAAGTCGATTTTGATGTCAATGTATGCGTCGGTGTTTGTCCAATCCTCCTCGATATAGTAAACAATATCCCGGATAAATGTCTTTTCAACCCGACCTTTGACAATCTGTGCAGCGCGGACATCCGATTTATTGACGAGATCACAGGTGATGACCGGGGTACTGATTTCCTTAGAGGCGTTGATGATTTCCTTGATACGAGGAACACCCTGAGTAATACTCATACCAGCGACACCAGCAAAATGGAAAGTTTTCAATGTCATCTGAGTTCCAGGTTCACCAATAGACTGTGCACCAACTGCACCGACAGCATGACCGGGTTCAACTTGGGCCTTTTTGTATTTGACTAAGCAGGTAGTGATGAACGCGGTGAGGGTCCTGGAGGATATTTTGGCCGTGTGGTCGATGCCTCTGCCGTGTCGCTTTTTACCACCGTCAATTAGCCTCAACTTATCAGCCTTGGATCGTACATAATCTTCGATGGACTGAAGAAAATCTCTGGCACTTTCGAGCTGGTCTATGCCATGATCACTTCGATCGACATAATCCAAATGCTTGCCCATCAGATCAAACCTCGTAAGTTTAGCCCGCTCTGGAGCAAGTAGGTTTTGACACAGGGTCATGATCTCATCAGGAAGCAGACCCTTGTCGGAATTATCAAATGTCGTCACCTCGGAATGGGTGAACGTACGGTCAAAGTGAACTGGTTTAGCTTTGCCCTCCATGTCGACGGGATCCAGTTTGTCATCACCATACTGGAACTGAACAATATTTTCAGACGAGTTTCTAACAGTATCGTCGTAACGCGTCGACAAATCTTCCAGCGACTTCATTAACCGACGGGACATGTAACCTGTCTCGGCGGTCTTGACAGCTGTATCGACTAGACCTTCTCTACCAGAAATAGCGTGGAAAAGGAATTCTGTGGGAGTCAATCCGGAGAAGAAACTATTCCGCACGAAACCTTTGGCAGGGGGCTGGCGAGCATGTTTGGGGAAGTGAGGCAATGTTCGATCTTGGAACCCATCCTGAACTCGCTGGCCTCCAATAATTTGCTGACCCACAAGCGCAACCATCTGGGCGACGTTAATATTCGAGCCCTTGGAACCCGAAGTAGCCATGATCAAAGGAGAATTCCATCTGCTTAGCTCGGCGATACAAATGTCACCTGCCTGCTGACGGACTTTACTGAGAATACCGGAGATTTGGTTTTCCATGGTCATTTGCTCGTCGCATCCTGGTGCCTTTTCCAGCTTCCCGGTCTTGAACAGTTGAATGACTTCGTCGCACTGCGCATAGGCAGTTTCTACCAATTCGCGCTTCTCCTCCAACAGTTTTTCACCAGGGTATACATCGGTGATACCGATCGAAAAACCCATGTTGGTGAACCATCTGGCAGAAAGCCTGGAGAGTCGGTTCATGCCCTCAGCTGCAACAGCGGGACCGTAATCTCGAAGCATAACATAAAATACAGAGTCCTTTTTACCGGAACCAATGGTGGATTTATCCATGACACCACACATGACTTCGGAATTTCGAATGCATAGCCATCCATCGTTGGCGTCCAAGTCGCGAGGAGTCCCCTTTGGCGCTCTAAATTCTCGACAGGCCGCATCCAAATTAACCAAAACTGGGGATTCTTTATTCGGTCGCATCAGCACATTGAAAACTTGCTTTCCCGTCCACAGCATCTGGGGCTTAAGGACGGAGGGTGGAGGGAGGTCGAATTTAGTGTCGGAAGGAAGCATGTAGAGACAGATGTGGGAGAAGGTTTTGCGGTCATAAAAGACGTCTTTGCTACTTAACATATAAGCAGCTGTGATGAAATCCTGAATAGCGGAAATGATAGGTTCGCCGTTTTTCGGTGTGGCCAAGTTATTCTTCACTCCCATTAACTCCATAGCTTCGGCCCTTGCCTCCTCTGTTTGAGGGACGTGCAAATTCATTTCGTCTCCGTCGAAATCTGCGTTGTAAGGATTACAAACACATTCATTGAGGCGGAAGGTCCTGTGCGGTCGAACTTTGGCAAAATGAGATAGAATACTGAGTTTGTGGAGGGATGGTTGCCGATTGAAAAGAACGATATCTCCATCCTCAATATGGCGTTCGACGATATCCCCCTCCTCAAGTTCCTTTGCGACATTGTTGGGGTTACCAAACTTCATATTGATCTTGAAATCCCTATTCTTCTTCAAGACGTAGTTTGCGCCCGGCCATGTCTTTGTGCCATTGCGAACCCGTTGTCGCAGCTTTTCTTTATTATATCTCGTCACTTGTTCTGGATATGTCATATTCATGGCAACCAGTTGAGGCACAGCAACTTCATCGACTCGCAAATTCGGATCGGGAGAAATGACAGTTCGGCCTGAAAAGTCGACACGTTTTCCCGAAAGATTTCCACGGAATCGACCCTGTTTACCCTTGAGCCGCTGGCAAAAGCCTCGAATCGGTTTTCCAAAATCTGCCTTTTGCAGTCCCGGCACATCACTGTTGATGTAGACTGCGATCTGCAACTGCATGTAATCCCAACACTCGATTATAGTCTGTACGGGGGCACCCTTATTCAGCGCATTTTTCAGGTTGATATTGCTTTGAATAATATCCCCTAGTTTGGCCGTCAAGTCGTCTTCGGTACTAGCAGCCTCCTGCCCAACAGACGGCCGGATACAAACGGGCGGAGCGGGGATAAATTGCCAGAGAAACACCTCTGGTCGAGCCTCTTCCGGATTCAGGCCCAGAAGCTCGCAGTCTTCATTCGAAACGCGACGGAACAACTTCAGCACGCGCAGTGGGTTGAGATCATCCTGGGCCTTTTTGAAATGCTTCTCGATATCTGGATTACTCTTCTTGGCCTCCTCGAACGACTGGTCGAATACGACTTTGCTGGGCGGGGGTATTTTCTTCACGGAGGTCGATGAGTTGAAGGCGCGAAATTTGTCGTGGGTTATTTTCAGCGCGCTTGTTCCGGCCTTTTTCACCACTCCGTTGACGGCGTTGCAGCGGTAGCAGGTTCGAGTCTTTCGACATCGCTCGTTGATCCGCTTCGCAATCTGCATCCGTCGCAAGTTATCTAGACCCGGTCTTCTTAAATCTTTGAGAAACGCTCGTCGCTCATTTTCGGGAAGGAGAATATGCGAGCAGTCCTGTGTACCGGTAAGGAAAGAGGATCAGTCTAAAAACAAGATAAAGAAAGCTGGACAACCGGTGACAACCAGTCAACCTACCTTGCAAATCTCCTGAAGGATCCCGATAACCCTCTTGAAATACCCTACGTGGAATGCGGGAAGAACCAGCCTCACATGCCCAAAATGCCCATTGCACGCCTGTAGTACTTGACCGCAAGTATCACATACACCCGCTTTACTCGATATACCCATGCGCCCATCGAGCGGGCCGTGGGGGGCGACGGCGCGGTCATTTTCGAGGTCGAAAAGCTTTCTGTCTGAGACTTCAACGACGGCTTGGCTCACGATGTCTTGGGTGGAGCTGTGATGAAAAGAATAGCTGTGATTAGCAGTCTTTCTTTCCTTCTTCCTTTCTTTATCTGTTTTATTTCTTTCTTCCTCTCCCCTCAGCAATCTTTTTTTTTTTTTTTTTTTTTTTTTTTCGCAAAGCAAAACTTGACTCACAGGACTCCGAATTTGATCTCCTTGATGACTTTTGGCACGCGGTCTACGACCTGGGCTTTCCCCAGGTCGATCGGTACAGCCTCTGCAGACTGCATGGCACTGAGATCATGAAGCAGCGCTCATTGTCGTGTGCGAATCGATGGGGGGAAGAGGTGGGTTGGGTGATGCGGGAGTGTCCGAGTGGATGCGGAACTTTCAGGTGGCGCAAATAGATGACGAAGACGAAGGTTACAGTTAGAGATGGATGGATTTGGTCGAAATAGAGCTAGTAGTAACTTAGTGAGATATATTGATAGGTAGTGTTGCAGAGGGCGAGGTTAGATGAGGAGATGGGTGAGTGAATGGTGTTCCAATGTGGTTGTTGGAGTCATTCTCGCATTGCCGGTGATGGCGGGGTTGGCCACGAAAAGTTTTTTACTTTTTCTGGCCCGCGACGATGAGCTTCAGAGCAGCTCCTTGTCAAAAACTACTGTTGCATTTAATATTCTCTATTTTTATAATACTCATTAACTAGGCTTATCATTTTCAGTAATAATTAAATAGTTAAAACGGACGTCCTGTCCTAAACGTTCATTGATTTCTAGGGATATAAAACAAGAAACTATACCAACGCCGAGAAATGCTCTATATATAGTAGTAGTAATCATGTACAGCAAAAATCCCAAAAACCAGAAATATATATACCTTCCGTATCGTACATCGCAACGAGTCCAATCACTTCGCCAAAAAGGCCTGGAAAGCCTTGTGTTCAATCACCACGTTGCCAACAGCCTTGAGTCTCTTCCGGCCCTCCTTCTGTTTCTCCAACAGCTTCTTTCGGCGGGTAACGTCAGCAGCATGCAACTTCGCCAGCACGTCCTTTCTGAATGGCTTGATACTTTCCCTGGCAATGATACTCCGTCCTAAAGAGGCCTGTATCACCACTTCGAACATCTGTCGGTCCACATGTTCCTTAAACTTGGTAACCCATTGTCGGCCCAACTTATGTGCCTGGCTAGTATGCACAACCCGCGATACCGCATCGACAGGGATTTTATTCACAAGAAGTTGTAGTTTGGCAATGCTGCTGCGCCGCCAACCGGCTTCCTCGTAATCCAGACTAGCGTATCCCTTGGTGGATCCTTTGAGCTTGCCGAAGAAGTCGTCAACCAGTTGAGCTAGGGGTAGTTCGTATTTGAGAATCACCTGGGTTGCGGTGAAGAACTCAAGGCTTTTCTGCTCGCCTCGATTAGACTCGCAGAGTTCAATTGCTCTTCCGAGGTACTCTTCAGGGAAGGTGAGCGTAGCGAGGACGTAGGGCTCTTGTAGTTCAGCAACTTTTGCGCGAAGCGTATCTTCGTCGGGGAAGTGAGCCGGATTCGTGATGACTTCCTCCTTCCCGGTTTTCCATACGATTTTGAATGGCACAGTAGGTGGCGTGATGATGATACTCGCACCATGTTCCTGTCTCAGACGATCTTCAAAAACCGAGCAATGAAGGGTTCCGAGAAAGCCAAGTCGAAATCCTGCTCCTAGAGCCTCCGACGACTCCTTCTGCACCGTCACACTACGGTCATTCAAGAGCAGCTGATTGATGCTGTCTTCGAGGTGGGGAAAATCGCTGGCGTCAACGGGGTATGCGGCAACGAACACCATGGCTTTGGGCTCTTCAAACCCGGGAAGTGGCTGAACCAGTTTCTCTGAGCCAACCTTTGTGTAGGTGTCGCCCACCTTAGCTTCCTGGCTGCGTTTCATGGCTGGGTTAAAATAGATGTATCCGACTTGCCCGGCCCGAAGAACAGTCTGAGGGGTCTGCGCGGGATACATGATACCAACTTCACCAACGTAATATTTCAGGCCAGTTACAAAAGACACCACGTGATCGCCTGCCCTAATTTCGCCATCAAATATACGGACAAGCAAGATCACTCCCTTGTAGGACGAATACCACGAGTCGACAAGGAGCATTCGAAGAGGTTTCGTATGGTCACCGACAGGGCTAAACTAGGGTTAGCGTACGGAAACATTTCCGTGGGCTCAGGTAACAGAGAAAACGTACGCAGGAATCTGGTCGACAACCGTGGGCAAAAGCTGTTCCACGTTTAGACCAGTTTTTGCCGACACCAGCACCGCAGAGTCAGGGTCGAGTTCGAACGTGTTGGCTATTTGATCCAAGGCGCGCTCCGGGTCTGCGGACGGCAAATCGACTTTGTTTATAATAGGCACCAGCTTGAGGCCCTCAGCAAAGGCAAGATAGAAGTTGGCTACCGTCTGTGCTTGGACACCCTGACTGGCGTCAACGAGGAGCAAGGCGCCTCCGCAACTCGCATAACTCCGCGACACCTCTGCACGGAAATCCACATGGCCGGGGGTATCAACAAGATGCAGCAGGTAATCCTCGCCATTGTGGTTGTAGACCATGGTGCATGTCTGCGCCTTGACCGTAATACCACGCTCACGTTCGACATCCAGCTTATCTAGAACCTGCTTGTTCGCGCCGGGCTGAATGGTGCCCGTAAGTTCGAGGAGACGATCGGATAGCGTACTCTTGCCATGGTCGACGTGGGCCACAATGCAAAAGTTCCTGAACCGCTCAATTGGGATGGCTGCAATGCGCTGTTCCAGGTCCGAGACGGGCTTCCTGGTTTGCGCATTGCGGGGAGCGGAGGTGTTGAAGAAACGGGATGGGAGTCTAGAAGCCAGCGGACGAGGCTGCCACAATGCTGAGGTCAGCCATCTGACTGACTGCAGGCATCCTCGCATCTGGATATCTGCATTGACGTCGAGTCACGGTGCGTCTAGAGTCAATTGAGGTTAGTTGATGGATGTTGATGATGTTGATGGTTGAAGTTTGTCTCGAGAAAATAATGCCGTTTGCCGAAAAGGGAAAGTATGCCGAGAAATACCACGTGACATGGCTATTGCCGCAGCGACCAAAACAGTAAACATTCAAGGCTCGGATATTCAAGTTGACAATTACATTCCAATTTACCGTTGAGATAACATACCAATTGATTGATATTGCGATTCACATATCCCTCTTAAATATTTGCTGTCAATATGTCTGCTAAGCAAGATAAATCCAAAGTTCACAAGTTGTCGTTGAAGGGTGAGTTGAGTACCGTCGAAGCAAAAACTCCCCGCACCGAATTAATTACACTACTGACAATTGCAATTGCAGGGTCATCAAAACTAGTTGCGGAATTTGTGAGTCAGCTTAACTAGAGTGTAACTGGGCTGCTGCTGACCTATTCAGTTTGAGTACTCGATACATTCGATTTTGTATGTACAGAGCGGAGCGAGAGCTGTCGGGGACAATGGCTGACGGACCATCAGATTCCAGCGGGGAGTCTACCCAGCGGACGATTTCACAGCGTGAGCACATGCGGAACAATATTTGAATATGGCGGATGCACAATTGCTGACGGGTGGTTATAGTGTAAAAAAGTATGGGCTCAATATGCTTGGTAGGTTACCGTTTATTATTACTTCCCTCATCTATTGCAATGGTGCTTTGCTAATCAACTCTTTTTACAGTATCATCCGACGACCAAGTCAAAGCATACATAAAGAAGATCATGTCGCAATTGAACAAGTGGATGATCGGGGGCAAAATATCCAAACTCGTCATCGTTATCACAAGCAAAGAAACCGGGGAACATGTCGAGAGGTGGCAGTTCGATGTACGGAATAACCCATCCTTCTCCTTAACGTGAAATTCGACATATGATTCCAAACTGACATATTTGGCATGGCTATTACTAGGTCCAAATATTCAACAACAAATCTTCCCGAAGCCGCTCCGCTGCCAAAGCGTCACCAGATAACGAAAACGCCCCAATGTATGTTCCTAATACGCCTACTACCCTAAAACAGACGTGACTCGCCGAACCCCAACTGATCTTCCAAATAACCAGTCAAACCAACTCCCCCACGGCCACCCCACCTCCCGAGAAATCCGAAAAGGAAATCCAAGAGGAGATCCAAGCGATCTTCCGCCAGATCACCGCCTCCGTCACCTTCCTCCCCGTCCTCGATGGCAACTGCACCTTCAACGTCCTCGTATACGCGGATGCTGATTCAGAAGTACCCATGGAATGGGGTGACAGCGATGCCAAGGAGATCAGGAACGGCGAGAAGGTCCAGCTCAGAAGCTTTAGTACGAGCAATCATCGTGTGGATACGCTTGTCAGCTATAGGTGCGTACTTGGCATTTTACGGTGCTTCACCATTCTTCATCCAAAATCTTAATTCTAATTACGCTTCTATTTTGTCCAGACTTGCGGATTGAGTAACAATGTCGCGGGAGAAGTACCGCCACCCTTCGTGACGAGTATCAGAGGAATGCGGCGTTTCGGAGTTCATACATATACAGCTGGGCACCGGCGTCTTAAAGTCTGAAGTATAACGGGAATCAGGAACTTTGGGAATTAATCGTCATCTTACTATTTGGTTTTGTTCTATATAATTATCTGTCATCACGTCATGCAAGTATAAAAGCGTGGGACGACTTACCCTATTTACAGCCCCGCCACTCTTGATATCCCTATATTCGCCTCAAATGGTACCAGCCACGATACCATCGCAGCTGAAAATATATCTATCTGTCTACGTCTCTCAGCTACGCTTCTTTGTGCAGATTGTTATTTCGCAATAACCGACACGACAGGGCCCGAAAGAGCCGAATGCTGTCGCCGACTGGTTGCATCCGCCGGAGGACAAAATGCTTGGGATATACGAGATCACGCGGATGGGGTTGACTATTTATCAGCGGATATAATCTATGGGTTCCCAAAATTGGGATCATGTATGGCTCGGATGGGACTTCCGGATGTGTATGTTGCAGAGTCGGGAGAAGGTTTGACGTTGTACTGCCATTTTATCTTATCAGATCAGATCAGATGCAATTACACGTATATGAAATTAACCACGTCAAGTGTAGAAGGTTATATCATATTCTGGACAGTTGTGTGTCTACTTAGCGAGCAGGCAGTATAAATTAGAGGGAGAAGAAATCTGAGGAATTGTCGCGGTCAAACCTAGAGGTGTATGGAACAGAGATGACACCTATAGTTAAGCAATTTAAGAGATTGTGAAAGAAAAGAATCAAAAGATGCGCCATCAGCCCCTATCGCCGTCCCGTTTCCGACCCGCTTCCTCTCCCATCCCATCCCAATAACACCACCCCTATTGCCTAACCCCAAATCTGATGATGTGAATATTGACCAGGAAGGAAAACAATGCGGATGAAGGAAACCTTAAGCTCGTAACGCCAGTATTGGACCCCACGCGCCGTGTTTCGGTTCCGTGTTGCCCGTCCCTCTCGCTGGGGATGCAATTCTCGTAGGTGCGGTGCGATGCATGGGTGTGAAAGAGAAACGGAAAAAAGACAAGGGTAATTCAACAAGAAATGTAAGCCACATAAGCATGGGATATACCGACGCAGAGCACGATCAAATAAATACTTTAAAGGAAAACAACCCACTCTCCTGATGATGGGCAATTAGCAAATGCAGATGCCGGGTGGCGGGATCATGTAAGCCAGTGACAAGAAAAAGCTAGACGAGAGCGATAGCAGCCCGTTTGGCTAACTATTTAAGACGCAGGTCCCGAAATATACAAAGTCGTCTCATAACATAAAACCAAATAGATACTGTTTTAAGTTGAAAAGAAGAAGCTCGCTGGCCACCTATCAATTACGTAAGTACAACGTATCATGTTGGTACTTAGTATCTTCTATTGTTGTGAAGCCCTCCTGGTGGACCATGCGGCCTAGGGTTCACCGGATTGTTCGTACCCGGAATTCTGGCAACCGCATCTAATGTGAGAGGAACAGTGGCTTCCCCGTTCCTAATAGCCTCCTCAGGGACGCACTGGTGGCAAGCGTATGCAACAAACCCCGAACCTACGCAATGAGCGCAGCTATTGGTACTGAAGGCTAGTCAGAGTTTCGGAACGGAGGTAGAAAACGGTTATTTTGACATGATTAGGTTTAAACTGGAAAACGCCCAGTTCACTTTTGAAACTTACTAAGGTGGAAGACTAGCACATATTTGGCATTTTATTACAGTTATCGCATTAGGGGTTTTGGTGAACATGCAAAGTTGATGAGGTTCGTCATATCGATATGATGGAGTGTTGCGTACGCTGCTGTTCGGCATTTCGACAATTGCGCGGCGAGATTGAAACTGTATGATGGACTGAGGTGATGCGAAGCTGCCGAATCGCAAGTAAAGTAGCGCAAGACTGCGGACGATTGTATAAAGTAGAATTTATGCGAGCAGCGACGTCAAAGAGTCATGGAGGCCACCGAAGTTGACAACGTCAGTCTATTGTGTACGGGTGCTTGAGAAGGGGGTTTTGTCACTGATAAGATGAGAACGACGTTGGTCGTATGGAAAAATGCCAGGTTTCTGATTTCTAGTATAGCTTTAAAGTCAAGATGAGGGAGCGGATGGACCGCATCATTATATAGTTTCATCTCATCTGCCCAGTTGCGGCATGTTGCGGTCGTAGATAATATTCCACCAATAGGCGGAACAGAATGGAGTAGGGATAAGTTTAGACGACATGCGACGATGTCAATGTCTTGTAACTTGCCATACCATGGCGAGGATGTGAGAGTTTGGCAGAATATTCTTCATTTCAGGCATTGTGCATGTGGGGTCTTGATTCCAAAAGCCACTACTGGTGCAATAGATCAGGAGGACAGAGGCGATGGTCGTATTTCCGGTATTGCACAATCTGGGATTCCGACAATATTCACGAATTCTCTTAGTTCGTAAACGGATCTATTGGCGGGGAACGAGATCGAAGGCGGTCAACCGAGAGACTCTTGGGTTTAGCAGTGTCAGTTAGAGTAGCATCGGAAGCCCAGGGATCGCCTAACTCGGAAAGTCGATAGAGGGGTAAATAGAAAAAGGCGACCATCTTAATATTGATATGGGAGATAAGGCAACCGAAGTGCCAGTAATTTGTATCAAACTGGTGTTTCCGACTGGCTTGGCCCCAGGGGCATTAGTGAAATATCACACATTGAACATCGCCCACGTGCTGGATGGAATGTCAATCAGCGTTCGGAACAAAGAGAGATAATGCCAAAGGTGCGCAGTGGCTTGGTGTTCAGGGTTCTAAGCCGCCAAACATTGAAGGGAAAAAGTAAATAAGCGATGGTTATTATTCCATGGAAAAGGCTGGCGGGTTCGGCGGGGAAGCGTTAGGCGCAAAAGGGAGGGATGGGATTCACTTCATCAATACTGTCAAATGACCCCAATCCCGGCAGCATGGCACCATTAATAGAACTGGCACCATTAATGGAACCAACAGTTTTCATATGCCGTAGCACTTCTATCCATATGCAAATTGGCCTTTCACCGCCTTGGTCTGGGACGAGTATCTCGGCCAGCATGTGAGATAACGGCCCCCATATTACACGGCCGAATAAGCAATGATAAACCTCGGGCAAAGCATTTAGCTGGAGTATAATCCGTTTAGTTGCAGCAGCCCTATGATGATTGATCCGAACTTCCAGGGGAGCAGATCCGCGGGGTGACATTAAACATCTCATATCGTCTGAAGAATATTGGAAACACAAGGGAGGGAGAAAAGAAAAGAATGAACTATGCCAGCATTGCTGTGAGAGCTGGCATGTATATCTTAATAATAATTAACAGGAACAGGCGTGGGTCCGCTAAAGAGCTTGGGGAGGACAGACAGCAAAGAGAGCTAAAGGCTGGGGGCTGCCATAGGCCATATGTTTCGCTAGATAAGAGACCCGGAATTGACGGAATGACGGGTCAATTGAGTCCTCTAGTGGGATGGGAGGCTAGCTGGAACTGCAAAATTGGGTGGTAACTCGGAGGCATCAAAGTAATTGCCACAATATATGCCAGCTGAGTTTCTTTCGTATATGCTGTACTCGAAATCAATCTCAAAAGCCGGCGTCTGAATGGAAAAAGAATGCTAACACAAAAACCTTTCTCATGTGACTATATGTGATGGACCACAAAATATTATGAACTAGCCATTGTCGAAGTCTGGAATCTTTTCGTTATGTCGCAATGCTTGGGCAAGCAAACGGGAAGGCTGAAACGCAAAATCTCGAAACATTCCTGAATTTCCACATCGAGTGATGATCTGGGTTCGGAAAAGGTGATCCCCAGGGAAGCCGGAAGTCATTTGCTGGTTGAGAATCTGCAAGCCAAATAAATAGGCTCACTAAGACAGCTGTTTTTCCAGTCGCCTGATGAAATAATCCAAGAGCTGCTTCCTGCATTGCGTGTCTTCCCTTCCCAGACCACAAAATGCAAAAGAGTCCAATCCAAAACCTGAGATGGTGCTCACCTTACGGGTTTTGCCTGAGGGACAATGTCTATGTGACTCTTCACAGTCATAAATACCGCAAATTGGCTTTCCGGTAGATAAATGGTTATTAAAACAATGGCGGATGTCGTTCCTTCTCGGCGCAAATTTCGCATTCAATGTACTGTGCAGGTAGTCTGAACACCATGATGCGAAAAGGAGCGGCCATACTAGCAAGCGAAAAGAAGGGGGCACATTCAGCGGAAATAAAACAAAGCAAAAACGACACGACACGACAGTCGAAGGAATTGGATATGAAGGATATGCAAAGAAAGCTGAATCAAGCAACTAAACAATGAGAATGCCAGAGGCTCAGAGCGAAGCTGCAGGAAACCCTTGATGGCAGTGAATAGCGGCCAACAGCGCAGGGATCTACCCAGTCAACTATCAAGAGATTCCAACTTTCCAATAGGGTTGTCCCAAGGACGTAACCAAGAGCATATAAAAGCAAAACGGGGAACACACACTGGAAGAACGACAGAGGGGGCTGATGCTCTGAATGTTATGCAGTGGGCTGTCGAATCATCGATGATGGGATGGTTGAGAGCAGCCAAGTGGCCAGTGCCAGGCGTGGAGTACGGGTCAAGAGACCGAATAAACGGTCATATATGCATTAATCCCGGAAGAGATATATATAACGAGAGACGTGCGTGACAGAAACGCCTCAGCGGTGATTGACTTGCGATGGTTGGTGCAACTAATTTTGGATAAAGTGTCTGATCCCGAGCGGCCGAGGGGCGAACAAAGGCTTGCTCGATGGGGATAATAGCATGAGAGAGCTGAGAGGTGCCTCAGAACTAATCGTGATAGAGAATTACACGCACACGCTAAGACAACGATGACTGGTGATGCTGTCCAACCACTGGCAACCAGACAGTTAATGTCATTATCTCTACTCCGTACGGTATGTTGCGATGCAAATGGACGGATGTCGTCGCATTAAGATTTGCCGCTAACCCTAGGCTATTCCTTCCCGGGACAACAACCCTAACCGCCGGCCGCAGCCTCCATAGACCATAGTCCATACTTCATCCATCCCCCCAAAAAGAACAACCAGCCACCAACCTATATTGCAGTACCGGGGAAATTGGCGTTTATAGCCGTGCTCTTACTGCTTTTTGAGTACGAAAATAATACCAATACCCGCATAACTGGGTAGTTGGTTTCAAGCACCTTCGCAGTCATATATAAATAGATATACGGAGTACTACACTTCCCCCCCCGAAAACGTGCAACAAAACGTGCCACTGATACCTCGGGTGCTTGGACTCGCACAACATCTTCCGTTGACTCGTCAGCCGGGGGCTTGCATTTCGAGCCTCCTCTACGGAGTACATGATTCCAAGCCCAGCGCCCTCTACACAGCTGCAGAGGAAAGCTACACAAAGCAAAAGAAACAGGAGAGGGGGAACAAGAAAATCAGACAGGGACAGATGTTTTAGACGGTTGATTTTTAAAACAGGGCAAAATACCCGATGGCCCAATGTCTTACACGTACAATCAAGCATGCATGCACTTTCAATCGTGTTTGTGGCTCAGGTTTCATCCCCAGCAACACCGTCTGTGTTCTTTATACCGCTTACGCAGTACATGACACGGAAGATACTAGTCTGTGTTCGTAAAGTTTCTCCAATGGAATAACCAGTTTCTATCGGCGCTTTCTAGCAGCTGCCATTGAGTGTCTTGAGTCGAGTTACATGTACCCAGTGGCTACTGCCTCGGACAACACCTGTCGGTAACCGATGACATCTGCGAGTTCGCTGGACCGCGCTGTTGCAACCAAGATCTGCCAGGTCGCGACGGGAAAGACGTCGAAATACAGGCAGAATATGCGAGCACCGTTTTATAGGCTGGAGGGATTATCTGAGACCTTCCACAATCCTATTCCTTAAAAAGAGATGCTCGGCCAACGTTTACTGCTCATAGCCTCATCGGGCCTTGGGAAACATTGTTCGCAAAACGCGTTTGGCTGCTGGTGACAGCCTGGTGTGCGTAACACATGAAAAGTTCAGGTAAGCCATTTAGCCCGAGAATTTTCGGGGGTGGCTACAACGCCAAAGGTTTCTTGGCCCTGAGCCACCAGGAAGGGAAATTGAAGCTGTCGATATTATTGACTTTTTGACGGAAACATGGAACCCATTTGAGTGAAAAAAAAATAAAAAAATACAGACATAAGAAAATCAGTGCTGGGAAAAGGATAATTTTAATAAGCGCAGAAACCTCACGGTGCTATCAGACAATAACGACGACCAAATGGATATCCGCCGCGTGAGAGGCTGCAATGAGCTCAAGGGCTACGGAATTTATAGAGGATATGGAAATAACACTATGGAGTACCAACAAACTGATGCTACACTATGGAATCTTCCGCTAACCCTCTAACTTTGACATAGTAAGCTAACTCCTCTTATCCGTGAAAGGAAGGGTTGTACGGCCAATTTACGATCATGGTTGAAAAGTGCCCCTGCTCTGTTAGCTGGACTGTTCGAGAGCTTCAAGTTCTTCCCAAAGTCACACCCTTTTCAATAATACACATTTGATTGCTTTTCCCAGCTTAGGGGGTTTGGGAGGCCCGAGAATCGATTATCAAAAAGAAACATCGCCGGACAGTTACTATCCTTTGGCTGGTTAAGGAGGACGTTGAATACTCTCATGGTAAATATCTTACGCTGTTTGAGTGTGCTACTTTTGCAAAAATGCTATATTAAAAAGTTAGGATGATCCGCCCAGCGAAAAACTCGCCGAGGGGGCTGCAGTAAAAGGAAAGATGCATGGAAGATACATGCTGTAAGAAATCAAGGATGCAGCAGAGGCAAAGCAGGAAAAACAATCAGCTCTCCTTCCCAAGCTTCCCCAAAGCTTCCGTCAAAAAGTCCGTCGCATTAACAAGATCCGTACTGCCGTATACAATCCGTCGAGATCCCGCGCCAGGTACCCCCGATCCCCCTGCAGTCCCCGATCCGCCACCCACGCCCGAGGGGCCGCCCACCGCACCGCCAGTTGAACCACCGCCCGTGCGGTGTGCCCAGTCTTGAAGGTTCCCATATTCATCCATGCTGCCACCACCCACGGTGAAGACGATCGCCTCGCTGAAGCCTTGTCGTCGTTGGCCGAAACTGGCGCCCGTGCCGGGTGCAAGGCTACCGGGCATGCCTTGTTGACGGTTCGAGGCGGCCGGAGGGACAGCACCTCGTGCGTTTGCGCTGCGTGGGTCAAAATATAGATAGTTCTCCGTCTTTGCAATTGCGGAGCTTGATGCGCCAGCGGGATCCATGATCGATTCGGTGATTTTAGTTAAAGTTAGGTCTTTGTTTACGGGGAGGAAGTTTTTGACTCCGGATATCAGGGAGTCAAAGTTGGCACCAAGTGCGCCAGAGGTGATTCGGTCCGTTAAACGATTCGAGAGAGAAGAGAAGCCGCGGAAAAGATCGGAGGAGGGTTGTTGAGGTGCAGCCGCAGCAGCGGTCGTCATCATCGTCATTCTAGTGATCTCCCGTACCCTTTTGACGTAAGCGACTGCGCTGATGTCGGTACATCCCGCTTGTGTCAGTGCTTCTTCAAACCGACTTAGTTCTGCCCTGGAGAGGTCTGTTTCCGTGCTTAAAAACCAAATTATAAAAAGCCGCAGTTTGTCCAATGGATTGTTGCCCCCATCAGGGTTGCATAACAGTTCAAGAACTTGAGTCTTGTTCTGCTTTGTGATATTCTCCTCGAGCTGATAGAAGTTATCCAGTTGTCGGTCCTTGATACCTTTTAGGAGAGCGGTAGCAATGTTCATGTGCATGTCAAGAAGAGCTTTGCGTTCGCGTAGTTCCGGTAGTAATGTGATGGCTGCTTTGAGGTGTTGAGCGGATGCGCCGGTATCATTTTGGAGGTCTTCAATAGAAGAAGCCCCTGTTTTCCTTGTAATATCATTCGCATCTTCTTTGTATCGCGTAAGCTCAGCGTCAATGTCTTCAGCCACCTGCGGGAACGGAACGCCTGCGTTACGGTTCCAAAAGAAATCATTCACACTCAGATCATATGAGCGTTTCGTGGTTCCTTTGGACGGGTTAGAATCATCAATTGGTACCTCCACAGTGATACGATTGAGATGCATCTTTAAGACGTCATGAACTAATGATTGATAACTCCAAGAATGAGAAAGCATCGGCACTAAGTCCACATTACGGTCGACGATGATCAAAACAGGGCGAGCTGATGGGACACCGACCCCCTGCCTTTGGTTGGCGCTGGAGAACAAGTTATCTTTCGAATTTAGTATGTGATCCCTCAGTTTGCGATCTAGCTTAGTAGCAATCAGCTCTGAAGCGCCCCCTTTCGGGCATCTGATTATGGGAATGGAACCTTGATACTGTTAGTGGAGGTCTGAGGGATTTAATCGAAGAGAAGGATGTAAACAGAGAGCCATACCCATAGTGACACTGACGCTAAACAAACCGCTCACTATTCTGTCTATCATGTTGTCAAGCTCCTCATCTGTAGTCTGCGCACTGTTTAATTTCCAATACATGTCCTTTCCCATTCCTAAACTGAACAAATCCGGTTCTGAGACAATGAAATTCAAATATTGATCGTAGACTTGGGCAACCTTTTCCGAGGTTCCTGTGGAGGCTATTTGAGAGGCGAAATCCTCCAGCAGCGGTCGTGGAATGGAGGAGATGAAGTTTACATAGGCGGGGGAGTAGATATCCTTGGATAAATCTGACGTTATATGTTGGATGTTTGCTGCAGTTGGTTCGACAAAATAGAGAACAGGAACATCGGGAATCGGGTATCGAGGAGTATTGATATTTCTATTTCCATGAATTAGCAGTGAAACATGTATAACCTCCGTATTCGCTACAAGCAAGGGTAGCCGTACAGATGGATGGTGACGCCCCATGTCCGAAGGTCGTTCACCCGTAGGACACTGCTTATAACATCGCGCCCGAGATTGTCAAACACCAGCACCTTCCATATAGGATCCCCATCTTCATTAAGTATCGGAGTGGAGTGAATTAGACCATTTGGGCCAGTCGAGTCGCCGTGGAAGTCGGGTTGATGAGGAGCTTCATGATTTAAATTGAGAATCTTCACAATAGAAGCTGGAACAAATAATATTAGCTTGGAAAGCGGTAGCACAGTGCGAAGCAAACCATACCAATTTGTCTCTGCCGGAGAGAAGGCGGATGTGAAGCCATTGGGAGATTTGTAGATAGTATATGCGCTTTTGGCAGTTCAAGGAGACGAATTCTTGATTAGCGGGGATAATCGAAGAGTATAGCGAATCCAAAAAGAGGTGCAAAGGGCCATGTAGCTGAACATCCGCGCACACTGCCAGAACTCAACAGAGCAAAAGTAATAAACCAGGCGTTGGATGCTGTCGCTGTCGCCAGATCTCAATATCAACTTCCCCAATGTCGTCGGCAGCCCGAGCCAGTGCTGACGTAATCCTTACACCGGCGCCACTGTTTTTCCGGAGCATGTCATGTGACGCCGGAAGATGAAACGGGCCGGTGGCGGGTGACAAAACAACCTCACCCCAAGTTCCCAACGTCCTGCCTGGAACTTCATTCTTTCTCTCTCTCACCCTCTCACCCAACTACCCGCTCTCCCTCTTTCCCCCCTCCCATCATCTCCGCATATCGTTCTCATCTGTTGAATTCTTCATCGTAAAGGCATTCAATATGCTACTAGGCTGAATACCTCAAAGTACAGGCTCCTTGTATGAGACCTTGTTCCGTGGATAAAGGCAAGTGGGAAAAGTTGGCCGCTAGGAGGAGGATACCGCGCAGGAACAGTGTGTGTGTGAGAGGCGCTTAAAGGAACACTGAGAGAGACTTGGAGGGAAGGACAATACAATACAACCGTGCTGAAATAGGGATTCTGAACGGCTGCTTCGGTGGAAATTGCCTTGTACTATTGGCTTTGTGGTGTATTCCCTGTTGGTTTCTATTTTGCAGCAGAGTTCCTCATATAAAAGCCCGGCAACAACAACAACTCCCCAGAAAAAGGACGACTAGATCGACGGTCTGGAGGGCAAAGTAAGCCTATTGATCCTCAAGCATACGCTCTTTTATTACCTTTTAAACGTCCTAACGTCATTGAAAGCTGTGTTGCAAATGGCCCGCCCTTCTGGCCCCTAACAAAAGACCCTAACAAAGAAATCCCTCAAAAAGAGAAAGAGAGGAAAGTCCAGCGCAAACCTGCCAGACCAGACCCACAGGCATCAATACCAGAGATTCCAGATACATCCGGCTACTACTCTACTACTACTGCTTACTACTACTGCTACTGCTACTGCTACTGTCCACTACTTCTTCCTTGCTTGCCTGCTTGCCGCTATTATTAAGGGGGTGTCGCGGCTGAATATCAAACTTTGCCTTGTTTTGCCCAACCACGCCACGCTTATCCTAAACAAGACTGGCTTCTTGTCACAGATTCTGCGCTAGCCCCTATCCGGTTAGACCTCGTGAATCCCCTCGGCTGCTGCGGAGAATTGCTAAAAGCGGCAACATCCCGGGAACTCCATTTCGGGATTAGTCTGTCCACGTGACCACGCCAGCCCTTATCCACTTCAAGTGAACGGGGCTTGATGGAAACGATAGTCATGGACCCTTCGTCGAATCCAAACCCCGGGCCTGCATCCGAGCCTGCACCGGGCTCCTACTCCGGGGATTTTTGGGGAGGGATAAATCCATTGTACAGTTCCAACCAGCCTGACAATGGGCCGTTCGGCATAGGCTGGGATCATCCAGTTTTCCAGACGGCTCCTCCGAACCCCACGCAATCCCATCAGCAACCGCAGGATATCTATTCACAGCAGCAGCAGCAGCAACAGCAGCAGCAGTCACAGCAATGGCAGCAGCCTCAGTTACAGCCTCAATTGGTGCAGGAACCACAGCAGAGTTATGGCTTGCCTCCTCACTATCAGATCAATCAATTCCAGCAACCGAATCCAGCATATGAAACCCCCCAGCCAAACCATGCTCCCTACCGTCAATATACCTTTGATCCGCAAAATTTCTACTCGAGTTCGCCGGCGCCGGCTCAAAATGGGTTTAGTCAGCAACCTGCAGCTGATTTACAGAGAGTGAATCACCCGTCACAGCTCGCTCCATCGCCTGCTCGAAGTCCTCTACCCTCTTATGAAAGACCGGGTCCGGCTCCTTTGCGAAGGGATATACAAGTATGTAATAGCGCTAGCTGACTTCCGTGAATAATAACTGACCCCTTGTAGAATGACAGTCTTAACCTGGCAAATGGCTTCCAGGCTCGCCATTCAAGCTCTGCTTATCATAACACCATTGATCCCCAGTATCTATCCGCAACCCAACATTCGATGATTCAACCTCCCTCTTCTCAAAGTGACTTTTTTGTCATTAATCCGGCGGATCTCGATAGCCGACCCACCCCTGAGTTAGTTTTCCCATTAAGCATATGTTAAGACGTATATCTAACCTCCTGCATAGTCTCTATCAAGCATACGGCACCGAAATTGCTCCGCGTTTGATTGGCCCGAATCAAAGTCTTGGTAATATACCATCGATTCCTCAAGTCACGGCAATAGGAACAGCTCCTAAAAAAGGTAAGGGTTTTTTGCTAGCTCACTTCCATTTTAGATGCGCATGACGGGATATTTTGTTAACATGGAATTAGCGCCAACTAAAGTTGATAAACCACCGACCAAGCGCAAGAAAAAAGACGAGTTCGAAAAGGCTCAGGATCGTGCAAAGGCCGCCGCTAAAAAGGCCATGATCAAACCAGGGCCGCGACCAGCAGATGCTTCAGATAGCTCTGATAGCAGCGACTCCGACGATTCTTCGGATCTCGAGGTTGCAGACGAGCCTTTTCCTTTGCCTTTACGGCCTCAAAATCCCGAAGGCGGCGCCAGATACGACACGTTAAAAGCGGTTTGGCATCCGAGGAATAGACAGCCGCAAGTATCGGCTATACGAAACTCATTAACTCTATTTTCGGACCTCGTTAAGGGAGTCCGCGATACCTGGAAGGCGAAAAGCGAATTATTAAAAGCAGCTGAGAACCAGAACCAGGAAGATAAGATACCCGGAATTAAGAAAGAGGTTATACTGCAGCGGCGTCTCATAGACTTGATTGTCACTACCGCACTAGACGGCGGTCATCCGGCCATCATATCAAGGTACGTTCAATTTCTGTTATGTGTTTACGCGTCCTTGAATTGCCATTATTATCAACCCAATTGTAGTTGTTTGGGAAGGAAGCACCGAAGAAAGAAGAGTCCAAAAAAAAAATGGAGTTATAGTACAAGTAATAAAGTCATGTGCGGACAACCAGCATGTTTTGCGTCATATCAAGGCTAGAAACAAGCGCTATCAGCTCTTCTCTAATATTCATGAGGGAGAAGTTAAAGTGCAGCGAAAGTATGAAGCTTAAATGGCCCTTACAATGAATGTGCCAGCCTCTATATTTCGCTGCATCTAATTGTACCAATTGCACTCCCCTTCCCAAGCACCGTCTTAAATACGATGCGGATACTAGGTATACAGCACGACCGGTATCTGTCAGAATACGCGAAAGCGTCCATTACCTGAACATCCACGTTTGACTTCTCCTTTACTACACCAAAGTTTTTTTTATGACACTTAAAAAAATAATTTATTATATTGCCGGCGAATACTTATATACAGATAATAGGTTCGGTGAACACCCGATCATTGTATCCGCGCTATATTCTTTTCTCCTTGACAGGCACACAGCTGCAGACAGTGATGGTCCGTTAACGGTCAACATTTTAAAGGTAAACTTCAACCTTCCTTGATCATGGGTCCCTTTTTTTACTGACTCGGAATGTAGCTCATGTCAAAATTTATCACGATGGACCAAGCAATGCTTGAAAAAACAAAAAATGACAAAATTCTTACTCGTTTTGTGAAAAAAGGAGGAGATGTCATTAAGAATCTGGCCCAGACAATTTTATCCAATGCCACCAAGTTCACGAAGAAGAAGGCAGAACTGGCGAAAACTTCTCCTAATACGACGGAGAAAGGGAACACCCTTAATGAAAATGGCCTGGTTCCCATGCACCCCGAAATTGTTATCCGGAACCCCCCCGAGCTTACCCCTGGGATTAAGAGGCCTCGCGAGCCCGACGCGAGTGGCTCACCGTCCACGAAACGAACTGTCACTCCTTCCAACGGCAAGCCTGTTGCTAAACCTGCCGTCACGGTTGCCCCGAAACGTGCTACGGCTCCCAGCCAGGAGGCTAAACCAGCCGCCCCCGCCGCAAATACTGCGGCCATTAAGCCCAAGGCCAATATGGTCGTTCCAAAACCCACCCCAAGCCTTTTTAGTAGCTTAATGTCCGCGTCTAAGAAGCCTGGAACTTCTAACGCTGCGCGTGCTGCTGCTGCAAAGGAGAAGGCGAAGTATGTCCACCAGAACATGATTGAAATGCCCATGCTCACGAAAATTTCTAGTTCCGCACCGGAGCAAAAGCCCACTCCACCACCAGCTGCTGCCCCCAAACCGGGCTTCTCATTCTCTGAAACAATGGCTGATTTGAACAAGCCAAAGGAAGTGTCTTCCAGCAAACCGTCAGAGGAAGTTACCCCAGAGACGGAAGAAGAACGAAAGAAGCGTCTCCGTAAGGAAGAGCGGCGTAAACTCCGCGTGAGCTGGAAGCCGGATGAAGAGCTGGTTGAAACCCGTCTGTTTACGCATGATCCTGAGGAGGAACTTGGCCATAACGATAGCATGATTCGTGATGTTTCTGATGTGGGAGGAGAGGGAAGAACGCTCAAACTTCACCGTGGATTGGACGATCTGGATGACGAAGATGATCCTGAAGCTAGGGAGGAGGTTATTCATCCCTACAGTGCACCAATAGGTATGTCTATGCTCTTTTACAACGAATATAACCTTTTATTCTAACAGTTTTTAGGGATCGATTTCTCCGAGCTTGATCCTGACGAGCGTCGTCGGAATTTCATCAAGCGAGGAGGCACACAAACTCCCGAGAGTCCTGAAAGAGTGGCTCAGGAGCAGCGTGAAGCTAATACTTTAAGTGTCTTCTACACATCTCCCGCCGATATTCCGACGTCGCCCAAAGAACCACCTCCACCCGATCCAGATGAACCATATAGCCCTGAAGTGCCTTTTGGCGAGCCAGGAGATGGAACAAAGGTATTTACACACAGACGCAATCTTATTACAGTGAATCCCTCTAACACATCACATAGGCCCGGTCCGCAAGATACTTCGCTGCAAAAGCTCCACCGCCACCCCCTCAACCGGTTCAACCGGCTCAATCTCCCCAAAATTCCAACACAGTTGACATCGCTTCTTTACTCAAACTCATCCAGCAAGCTCCTCAACCAGGTCAGCAACCGCAACCGCAACCGCCGCAAAACCAGCCTCCAAACCCGCTATCCGACCTGGAAAAGACCTTCGGCCAGTTGTCCGGAAGCCAAAGCCAACCTCCGGTCGCCTCAATACCGCAGATACCCCAAGCTCCCCAGCCGACCCAAACACCACCCATGCAAGGCGGTCTCGATATCCAAGCTCTCCTCGCTGTTATGAATGCGCAAAAGCAGTTGCAACAATCGGCACCCCCTACATTCCCGGGGGCACAGGGCCAGACCCCTGCCGCTTCACAGCCACCCAACCTCGCCTCGATCCTTTCGCAGTTCCAAAATCCCGCCGCACCAGCAGGAGCACAACAACAGCAGCTGCCCGCGCCGTCATCTTCTCAGTCATTCGGCTACAACCAAAATCAACCAAAGGGACAACACGGAAATCAGTACGAGGAGTCCGATCGGAAACGCATGCGTGATGGCCACGGGTATAGTAAGCACGGGCACGGCGGGTACGACAGTTATGACGATGGAGGACATGGCCATGGTGGTTATGGTCACAAACGGTCGAGGGTGAATGGGGACTTCAAGCATAAGAAACATGTAAGTTTGCGCTCTTTCCGTCCTTTTTCTGTCAACTTTTCGTCTGCCTTGCGTGGTCCCAAACTGACGATTCATTCCTCCCGCACAGCCCAAGACAGGTCTCGTCCCGTGCAGGTACTGGAGAGAAGGGAAGTGCCTCAAAGGTGACGATTGCACTTTCCGCCATGATCCGCTTGATTGACGGAGTCATCGGTTTTGTTAATGCGTTTCGCTGCGACCATACCGTCTTCTGTCAACCTGATAATCTTCTTTGTTGGACATATCTGTCACATTAATACAAATACACTCATAGAGGCCAGCCCGCTGTATCTGACCCGAGGCATATCCCCTTCCCAGCCCACATTAGAGTCTTATATCATCCCGTGCTACAGACGAAGCTGAAGCTATCTAGCCATAACACGTGTCCCTTCCAAACCCCGTCATGTACTTATAATACTTTACTTCCACCTCGATATTCTATCTTCTTTCCTCCCGCCTGCGTCTGCTGGGATTTGGTCAGGACTACATTACCATACACTGATACTCAATCGCCCCCTGGCATGCAGAATCTAATCTAATGTGATTCTTGTTTCTCATCCCACATTATTGGACCCCCTTGATAGAGGTACTCATCGCATCTGTGTTTCTGCAACATGAAGCTTCGCATCCCACATGTCCTGCATTCAATGTACTATACTTTAATCAAACGTTACATGCACAAGTTTATCTGTGTTATACTGTTCCGTGATTTTCTTCGCGTTTGCAAATGGTCCAACAATGGCAGCAGTAAATTATAGAATGACATGAAAGAAATTCAGTTATTATCAAACTTGATCTTTCTGTTGCTGTGATGGGAGGGCACAACGTTGTTCTTGATATAGAGCATCTGCCGGATAGGGGGTTGTTGCTGCAGGATTCCGCCCAGGCAGATGGGGTTATGTTGTTCCATCGCAACGTCTCTATGCATTTTGTATATAGGCTTCTTCCCCCAGCCTTTCCTCTGTTTCCTTCTTTCTTTTCTTCCTCAGCTTTAGATTCTCGCACAATAGGTCTTAATAGGATTTCTTATTCTAGCTCGATGCCTTGCCGTCACAGTTGCATCAGCATCAGCACTCTATCAGTTTTAATATCAGTGTCAGTGTGCCTGAATACTAGAAATATAATTAAATCATGAATATTTATAAAGGTCTGTATCTGTCAACTCTGAATCTTTGATCTTTTCATCTGATTTGTGATTTGTGTGTATATTTCTTTTTGAATTCTTGCCATTGCTTTGCGCTTCTTCATTCTCCCCAAAGCTCTATTTGATTTATTTTGCCACAGAGTGCAGTGATTTTTACAATGAAGCTGTGAAATTTTTGAATACATTATTTTTGATTCTTTGTTTTTGATTCTCATGTTATTCACATGCTTCTTTTATGTTTATTTCTAGTTTAAATAAGTTTAAGTTGGGAGATGGATACTAACCGTAGAATCTCTGTAGCTTGATTAAAAGGCTGTGAATTGTCAAGAGAGAATAGCTAAAAGAGCAACACCTACTCTCGGATTCATATCAATCGACTTAGGCTTCAAGAATTGCGAACAGGACATTCAATTAAAGAGTTTCTTCATTGACCTTCCGAAAATATTAAAATACCTACTTAACTATCTCATCAAAGGAAAACAACACAAGAAGACAAAAGTCAAAAGAGAAATAGAAAAGAAACCAAGCAGGTTGCTGAAACAGAGCGCCCATCCCCATTTCACGGTTACCCAGTTTAGCAGCATTTCGGAACCTCAGGTAGAAGAAATTATTCCGTGGAAAGGGGAAGGGCAAAGGGAAGCAAGGTAACGACATCCATCCATAAGAAACTTACCATGAAATACAATCACCCGTGGCACCAGAAATAGAAGGGAGGAAGATGAAAACAAGAGAAGGGTAAGAAGAAAAGATGGGCCAAGTTAAACAATCCATGAACGCCATATTGCAGTCCATTGCCGTTAGCATTGATCATAAGGTCATTCATTCAATTCATCACCTAGCAGGCCAAAAATCCCGAGCACTTTAGGAAGAAGTTTGTTGCTTTTACGCTAAGTCAGGGAGTTGTAGCTGGGAGCAGCAAATTAACCTAAAGTAGTCACGGAAATGTTGCTTTTCGTCATGGATTGGTAAGCAAGTGAAGGGTTGATCAACAAAGCAAGACACCCCAGCATCTTCCTTGTATTCATCCAGTAACTTTTAAATGTTAAATACGGCGATGGCACGTAACGAGTCCTCTAGTTAAAGAAGTCAGGGGGAAGGGAGGCGAGGGCCGTGATGACTCCAATGCCACCGACTGCAGCACCAACCAATGCACTGGCGGCATAGCGGGCAAAATTGCTGCCATCCGAGCGTCGTGTCTCTGTCTTGACCTTCTTTTGTGGAGGTCCATTTTCGGGCTTCTCTGGCTGCGCGCTCTTTTGTGGAGATCGATTTTCAGGCTTTTCGACAACGGCTGGAGCCTCCTCGGGAGCTGGATCAGTGAGTTGCGAAACCATGGCCGCATGGATGTCCATATCCTTGGGCTGGGGATCAGGCATGCGCTCAACCTCGCTGCCAGCTTCACCCTCAACTTCGGACTCAGCCTCAGGATCTTCCTCCAATTCCTCGGCTTTTCTCTTCAGGGAACTGGCGGGCTCAACAGGTTTAGCCGACTGCTTCTCGCCAGTAGCATCGTTGACGGCTGGGGCAGAAATTTCTTGTCTGTACCGGCTATATATGTCCTTTTCAGAAATTTTCTGGAAATCAAATGGTTCTCGGCGGACAGGCTCAGAAGTAGCTGGTTGCACAGGCCGGAACAAGTCTGGCTGGAAGTATGGGTTAGTGGATTGGCAAAAGGACGAAGGGCAAGAGTCCTTCTCGTATTGACGGTAATTATAAGTCGTTGGCTGCACGTTGTCCGAGGTTGAGGGACAAGCGGGCTTTTCGCTTCCCCAGGGATCCCGGTCGGTAGAAGCCGCAAATGGACCGTCCGAGTATGGAGGTCGCAAAGGTGGTAAATGGGGGAAGTCATAATCAGTAGAGAGTGCAGAAAATCTCCAACCTTGCCCTGGTGAACCAAATCCTGTAGGCATTCCCCATGCTCCCTGAGGATTAACGGAATATGGATCGGGCGGAGATGGGGGCCAGTCAACGCCACGTTTGGGCAGTGCCTTGTCAGAGGGACTGCGAGCTCGCTGCGCACCAGGACTGGAATCTGAACCCCCATTTCGGGCTGGTCCAGACTGAACAGGTTGATAAGCCAAAACTGAGGGTGACACAGTAGAATTCAAGTTTGCGTAGAAGCGTGGAGAGTTGCTCGTTGGTTTGGCCGCAGGATGTCCGACGGCAGGTAGTGGAACCGGATCATACCTCGCAGGGTTGGGAGGAATCATAAGGGAATCGGGATTGCCAGACCCAGCAGGAGATTCGTTAGTCTTCAGAGATTCTGAGGACCAAGTAACAGCAGGCTTAGCTTGGTTGAGCGAGTCAATATTCTCGGGCTTACTAGCTTCTGCAACAGCCCGTTTGATTTCATTGATCTTAGCACCAAGTGCGATACACGAGTCCTCTGAATCAGAAGCAGAGTAAGGATCTTCCTCGTCGAAGGGTTCGTCAAAATCATCCTCTAGCTCTGACTCGTAGAAAGCGTGATGTTCAGCGACGGCATTTGATTTTCCATAACAGTCAGAAGCGTCCTGCTCTTGAGCCGACTTCTTCTCAGATTCTGCACCAACATCAGAGGGGTGTTCAGGATCGTGGGCCCCTGAAATCGCATGATCTTCTAAAACGATAGAAGGATAAGGTATTTTACTAGAGGCCGGCTCCGCAGCAGGGATTTCGGGGATGGGTTCCTTTCCATCGTTGTTCTCGCATTTGGTATCCGAAGACAGAGGAGTAAGATTTCCATCGTTATCATTTTCCACAGAAGAAGGGGCTGATACAGCCGAATTCGCGCCAATCGAAGGTTCACGGGATAAAGCTTCAAGGTCGGATGTATTTTCAAAGATGGCTTCGGCCTGTGGGTCGTCAAAGCCTCGATCGTCATCTTCGCCTAATTCCTCCTCGTCGTCATCATCTGGCACTGAGAAGGTATTCACAGATCGGTGGGTCGAAGACTTCTGGGGCTCCTTGTCGGCAGGCTCACTGGAAAAAGGCGGTATGCGATAAGTTTGGCAATGAACACTAAATAAACTGGATGGGGGAGGAAAGACATACTGTTCTTTGCTCCAGGATAGGAGTAAACGAACTTTTAAGGGGTCAAAAGATTCTAGAAGCAGACATAGGTTAGAGGAGGCTATTCTAGGCAGAATGAAAGGGAATAAAGCTACGTACCTGCTCCGCGAGTAACCTTGGTGCCAAAAGTCAAGACATCACGGTTCATGAGGATAGTCTTGCAGTTGCTAACAAGGTTAGTGCCGTTCAATAGAGTGCCATGCATAGAGTCTGTATCCATGACGGATGCTTCCTGGATATATCAAACTCAGTCAGCGTTGAATTCCCTGGAAATGCTAAAGCTAGGTAGCTAAACGAAGCGTACCTGTTTCTTGGTGCATACTGTGATAACAGCATGGTTGCGGGACATGACACGAGAATCGAACCAGGCATTATCGGCCTTTGGGAGCAAGTTCTTGGAGACAACCTTGGAAGAACGACCAATGACAATCTCATGGTTGTCTGAAGATAAAGTGAGGTCACGGCGCGGGATTGGGTCTTCGAAATTTAAGGGAGTGAGGGTCAGAGCAACTGATGATGGGAGGCATCGATGTTAGTATGACTGGGCGATACTCAAAAGCTCGATGTACAACACAAATAAGATGTTAATCCAAGGGAGTAAAAAGAAGAAAGAGGACATACGTTTGTTGTGCTCCATGATGACCGCTCTGCATTTGAGAGGAGACGACTGAGAAAGAAGTCTAGAAATCGAGACGCGGAGGAGAGAAGCTGACGTTGGCAGTGAGGGAAGCGAAGTGATATATCTATCTGGCTTGTTTTTTATTGTTGTGGCGGTGGTAAGAGCCGGAATGACAGGGAACCAAGCGAACTCCGCGTGCTGTAGCTTTTGTTTAGATGGGATGTCCTTGGAACTGTAAAGTGGATGGATGGAGCCGGTGTAGCTACTAGGTTGGAAAGAAGAGGGATTGTTGAGAACGGTGGCGGTGGGAGGATATGCTGCTTCTAGGTGTAGCAGGGTCGAGGGAATTGTCCCACCCCCGACCACCAGATGGCAGCCTGATGGGATGATGATTGATGGAGGGTGAGTGATTGCGGGGGTAGCGAGGACGTTGATACCTAGACAAGGAGGGTGACGTTAAGAGGATAGGGAGGGAGGGAGGGGGGGAATAGGATGGAGTCGAGTGTAGGGATGAGGTGGTAGTGGATGAGAGAAGATAAAGAAGAGAAGAAGGCGTAGGAGAAGAAAAAGAAGAAGAACAAGAAGAAGAAGAAGAAGAAGAAGAAGAAGAAGAAGAGGTTGAGGTTGAGGATGAGGTTGAGGTCGAAGATGGAGATGTCAGGTGAGTGAGGTGAGACCCTTAACAGCAGCAGCAGTAGGCAACACAGGGCACACGCCCCGGGCATCGACACGCGGTACCTGCTACATGCCACACCGCGGGAGATCTGCTGGAGTCGGAGTACCAGATACCTCGGGGAGGTGTCATCGAGGTGTATTGTGTTATCTTATCAGCGGGACAGCGCGGTAACAGTGACAATGGATGACATCAGGGCATCATGTGACCTGCACTCGGATATCAAAACACATTATAGATACATCCATATATGAATGAATGAAGGCACATGTAACTAGATATAGATCATCAGACAAAAAGAACAGTGTATAATTACATTCAGACATCCGCATATCACATCCGCAACATCCACAACCACAACACAAAAGAGACCGTAATTACACATATAGGCAACTGACGCCGCATATACCTACCTACTATGTATGGCAAGTACTCGAGAAAGAAAAAAACAAACCACACACATAAAAAACCAAAGGCAATGCCGGCAGCCAGAGAAAACAGTCTAAAAAGTAGAAATAGATATAAAAACGGAATGGAACACTTAGAAGATAAACAGCCCAGGAAAGCCCAAGTAAAAGCAACCCGGCGGAAGAAGAGAATTTCTGACAAGCGCAGATTCACAAAAAAGGAACGAGGGGAGGGTGAAGGTGGGGAGTAGATATAGGAGTGTAGATGCGAAAGACGGCGGATTTTGGTTTTCAAAACGTACAAGAACAGGAACCAGTAACATGTAAATGTCAAGCAGATTGATTTGTGCTCATGCTACTTGATGATACAATCCCTGGTTGCCACGTAGCTAGGAATACAGATATACAAAGAGCGATAGAACCCCTCAATTTTAAGATGGTGGCACGCCCATGGCAGCCGCACCAGCCACTTGCTGTAGACGTGCTGCGAGCTTAGGGTATCTCTCCTGCACTTCGAGCTGGGCACGCGTGGCCTCGGCATACGACACAGCATTGATGACCTCCGCTTCCGTTCGGGCAAGCTCACCAGCTCGCTCAAAGTATTTGAGAGCCTGGGACACCTTGCCTTGCTGGAGGAGCAACTGCGCAAGTGTGGCTACAGCAATGTCACATTCGGGGTCAACTAAGAGAAGTAACGGGTTAGCAGTCTGTGGTGTGAAAAAGCAAGAAGACAAGACATACTGATAAGAGCCTTCTGGCACAGATTCTCCGCCTCGCCGAAATCCTGCTTCCACTGGAACAGGGCCAGCGCTTTGTTGATCAGCGGAAGAACATTGATACCCCATGGCTTGTTGCTCTTCTCCAGCTCGACAGCCTTGTCGAACTTCTCAATAGCCTCGGCGTGCTTCTGCTGATCAAGCAGCAACTCGCCATAGTAGTTGTAGACATCAGACACGTTTTCGAAGTTCTTGACGGAGCGGCGGAAAGTGGCCATGGCCGACGCGACTGAGCCCATCTTGTACTGCGTCACACCAAGCTGGATGTGCGAGTAGATAAAGTCCCGATCTACGTCAATGGACTTTTGGTAGTCCTTGGCGGCCTCGGGAAGCTCGCCCAGGATGAAGTGGAGCTGAGCGCGGTGGTAGTAGATGTCAGGGTCATCTTTGTTCTGGGCCACTGCAAGGTCAAAGTCATCCGCTGCCGCCTCTCGGTTGCCTATTGGATGTTAGCTTAGGTCAAGGCAGCCTACAGGTTGTAGGAGAAATCCGCGACAACTTACCCAATTCAAGATGCAGACTTGCCCGCTTGATGTAGCTTTGGACTAACGACGGGTCAAGCTCAACACTCTTGTTGAGGTCTTGCAGGGCAGCCTGCGCATCACCCGCCAAGTATGTGAATGTGGCGCGCATGTTCAAGGCAAGGGCTTCGAAGTTATCGAGGCCGCCCACTTCGAGGGATTTCTCGAAGGCTCTGGCAGCCTCTTCATATCCGTCTCCCGTTGGCTTCGACATGGCGAGGAATCCCTTGCGGAGTAGACCTTTGCCGCTCTCTTCGTCCAATTCGACCTCTTCACCCAGACCCTCGGGAAGAGGCTTTTGGCGGAAGCTCTGGAGATAGTTGGAGACGAATGTGGCGCTGGGGAGTTTCTTCCCCTTGGCCTCGAGGATGGCATGCCCCTTCTGCTCGGCAACCTTCTTCAGCAGCCGCTCCACAGCTTGCTTGCTGGATTCCTTGGCGAACCCATCAATGATACAGCTGGCAGTGTAATCCAGGAGAGCTTCAGAATATTTCCCGAGCTTCTCGTATGCGTTTGCTCGTCGGTTCATGGCCTTGACGTATTCATCGTCCATGGCGAGAGCAGCGGAGGTGTCCTCCACCACTTTATCCCATTCGCTAAGGGCATTGTAACAAGCAGCGCGGTTCGAGTAGTACACGGGGTCCGGTTTGCAAAGGATGGCCTTGCCATAGAGTTCGATGGCGCGGTTATAGTCAAGGGACCCAAAGGCCTTGTTACCGGCGGCCTTCAGCTTGGCGGCATATGCAGCACGAGTCTGGAGCACTCAGTATTAGCAGCTATAATCGGAATTGTGAGACGTATTTCTTTAGTTAGATGCGCATACTTCGGCAGACAAGCTGTCGACAGTGGACTCGTCGACTTCTGGCAATTCCTCCGGAGCTTCCTCGGTCTTCTTCTTGGCGGGGTCTGCAAAGAAAATCGCATCAGCATCCGTCTTGTCCGAATATGATCGCGCGTGCTTGATGGCAACATACCAACGGCAGCAGCCTCTGCCTTTTTTTCCTCCTCTGCCTTCTTCTTCTCGCGCCGTCTCTCCTTCTTGCTCTTCCTCTTCTCGCCGGCCTGCTGCGAGTCGGCGGGTCGGCCCGTGTCTGATAGATAATAAACCACACCGGCGCTTGTGACGACCACGGCTACACCGGCAATGGTGTAAACAAGGGCCTTATTCTCAGAGGCCCATGTGGAGATGCGATCCCAGACTGACGGGGAGGATTGCGCGGGGAGAGAGGATGTGTTGAATGCGGCGACGGGTGCCGGGACGACACTGGGGGATGGCCCGGCCTTATCTGTCGACATTATGGGGATTTATATGGATATTAGAGCACCGGAGAAAAAGGCAGGAAAGACAATTGGCCAGTCGTCTTGATAAACAAGGCCTATTCTTGGAGTATAAAAAGGGGAGATATATAAAAGACGAGATACGAATTAAAAAACAATTAATAAGTTGGAAGAAGTAATACAACAGGTATCTCTGAAGACCGGCAAAGCAAAGCAGAAGCCAGGAATTGCAGACCCAAGAAAATATAAAACGCCTTCCCAGATGCAATGGGGCGGCACAGAAGAAAGGATGGGAGGTAGAGGAAGGGGGATAGAGATATCCTTGGGGGTCTTGTCTTGTTCGAAGTTGAATCCTGAAGCTTTTTCTTTTTCGTCCCGATTGGGCAATCCACCCCCATTACGTAAGGGAGCCCTTGGCTGCGGGCGGTGAGCCAGCTGCAGCCATTCATGACGCGCCATTCTGCCGCCTACGTCAACATCCTCAACACCCGCATCGCAACAACATCAACCTACAATTGAGAGATATGGCATTAAATTATAAACACACAATGCAGTACACGAAATACTAAACGATTTATGTTTGATTGTGTGGACTACAAAAATAACCCCCCTGGTTGTTTCTATTGATGTCTTCCCTTTGCCCGGGTTCAGCTCCCAACAGGCAGATATCCGCTACCCCAAACAAAAAAAAGACTCCGCTCCTTTCTAAGGAATTGACACCGTGAGCAGGGCTACGACGAATACTGCTACTTCCCACAAGAGAGAGCTTTTGCATACCCAAGCACTCTGTGAACCGACGGAGACCTCACCAGCAAATGCTTCGAGTTCCCCCAGGTGCCATGCCATTTCCCTCTTCCCGCGCATCTCACGAAACGAACATGCAGTGTCCGCCAACAAGCAGCAGACATCGATATCTGGTAGTTAAGAGAAGGCGGATAATAGGCATATCTCCGGCTGAGTCACCCAATGACCGGGATAACTGAACAAGCTATGCGCAGGATCAGATATACAAGTGGCTATGGAAGTTCCGATATCTGCATTTTGGCAGGGAATTACTCATGGATGACGAATGCCTAAGTATCCATTGCCCCTTTTTTTTTTTTTTTTTTTTTTTTTTTTT
>PDNB01000099.1:0-108767 GCA_002573585.1 Helicocarpus griseus UAMH5409
TCAAAACTGTAGTAAACTGCCAGTTACTCTTATCAGATTTTTTTTTTTTTTTTTTTTTTTTTTTTTTTTTTTTTTGATCTGAGAAGCTTTTCTTCTCTTTTCTCTGAGCGGTGAAAGGTCACTAGTCATCTTTTTTGATAATTCAAGCCTTAATCAATCCTAATAGGTACAGAATGAAAATGTTATGTTGATGTTATTATGCATAAACATGAAGATAATGGTGGAGATGCTAAGAATAACCAATATAAGAAACCATTATAAGGAGATATGCCCGTTGGGTAGGTTCAACAAAATGAACAGTTCAATAACAGAGCAACAATCAAAGTGTTCCCGTCCTAACAAGGACACAGGAAGTAAACCCACTCGGGTCGTTAAACGCCTCCCAAATGCCGCCACAGTCATCTCCATACGACGTGGGATATCATATCGACATATAAATCTATCCCTCCCCGACCTCCACCCAGGCATGAAAGCATAAAAGAATCATGGAGATTTCCGGGCTACATTGCAAGCCCGCACATATTCACATCATCCCATCCACTTCACCGTCTCTTCGCCCCCTTCATAATAAGCCCACCCACGACCCCAGCGGCAAGTGCAACCCCTCCCAAAATCGCAACACCAACCAGCCCCTCTTTAGCAACCTTATCATCAATCAGAGTCCGTAAACTTGCCGCCTGTAGGTTCCCCGGCTCATGGTCAAGCAGGAGATCGTTGTATCTTCGCGCCTCGCCGTAGTTTCCTAGTTTGTAGTTTCCGAGGGCGAGGTAGTAGAGGCATTCTCGTCGTCTTTCGCGGGCAGATTTGAAGATTTCTGATAGGAGGCGGACTCCTTCTTGTTGTTCGGCGCGGACGTTGGATTTTATGAGGCCCTGATTTAAGTGTTAGATTTTACATGCGTCGATGGGATGGACGGGAATTTTCGAGGTTGCGCAAAAGAACCCAGCAAAAGAAGAGCAATGACATACCCAGGCATAATTGAATTTTGTCTGTACGCCGACGTATTCTCCTTCCTTTTCGTATTGGGCGCGGAGAACTTGAAGCTCCGCGGGTTTCAGCGGGCTGCAGGATGGAGCGATAGATGGTCAGCTTTTTCCGCAGGCCACTTGGAAATAAGTGATGAGGAGTTTCTGGAGTATGCTATGAACTCCAAAACGATTATAACACTAACCTCTCAGCATCCGCCGCGTCTGCATTGTAGATATACATGTTAGCTATATACACGGAAAGTTGGCCGGGTAAACGCAGACATACATGGAAGATTCGAACCCATAGGTTACGGCTGGTATGGCTGGTCCGCTCAGTGCTTATTGTTGCAAGATGACTGACTTGTTTAGCCCGGGAATAGACGTCTGCAATAGATCTATTGTTGAATACGTCGCTGGTTCTGCTGCTCCGTGGCGTTGCGGAGTTTTGGAGCAAGCGATAGACACCGCCGGCGCCAAGTCATGTGGCGGTTACTGCCGCAACAGCCCAACGTCAACAAACGCCGTCTGACCTCATCGTCCATGCGACATCCTTCGAGGAATTTCATGAATCAAGAAGAAATCCCTACTATCTACCACCATCTCTGGATACCATACTGCCAAAATGCTCCTCGAAGAAGATCCCGCAACAGTTCGTCCCCTCCGTTTAGACCCTATCAGTAATGTAAATCTCCTAACCACCGCAAACAGCTAATCCACCACACAATCGGCAACTTCAACATCCAACCCGACAAACTTGCCTTAACCCGCATAAACGACTCACTTTCCTCACTCCAACAATCACGCGACCTACGCACTCGCGAAGCCGAAATCTCGCTCCGCAAACTCGCCCGCAACCTCAACACCCTCAGTGCCCAGCACGCCGACAATGTCGCGTCGCACGACCCAGCGCGCCACGCTGCGTCCATAGTTGAGCTGGACACGAAGAAGTTTCGCATTGCTAAGGCGGCATCAGAACTTGAAATTGAGAGTGAGCGTTTGGAGGGGGAATTAGAGACGCTGAAGGCGCGTTTGGCGGAGTTGGATGCGCAAGGGTTGGAGGGGGATGAGCAGGCGAGGAGGGAGAGGGAGTTGGATGATTCGACAATGTATGTTTGGTTTCTTTTCGTCGCCTTCTGGTATTTCTTGGTGTCTTGCAGCTATGGTGGCTGTTTCTAAAAATATTGCATTTTCCCTGTTGCGCGCAACGTCTTCAATTTTGAAAAAATTGCTGCGCACAAATTCTTGAGCCTGACAACTAACTATTCTGACACAGACTACGGCTCAAAATCTACCGCTCCCTGGGTATCGACGTCGAGGCTGATGAGGCAGGCAACTACAACAAAGCCATTATCCGAAACAGTCGAAAGGGTGACGTCCACGTTGTCAATATCGATCCCAAGTTCTCGCGCTTCTTCTATGCCAATTACTTCTGGCAAACAATGCAGGGATGAAGCGCTTTTTCTCTTTTATGCATATTTCGATGGATGTGAGAGGACATTTTGAACGGCGTCTAGGCTACTTTTTTTGATCTTGCCTGCTTTTTGATTCCCCCCTTTGGCTTGGGCGTTTTGGGTTTGGTATATATATTGCGTTCATGGAAATGGACGGGACAGGGAAGGGTTAGACTTGTCTCATTGCTGGCATATATATTGCTTTGGGTCAGGATATAGTGGGTGAGCTGGAGAGATGATCTTCATACTTCCTAATATTCCTGACAGCAAGTGCCGGTCCTCATAACAAACTTTCTGTCATTAATACCTTGCAAAAAATGGCAGCTTGAATAAAGCCACTGATGACAATCAATTTTGATTGCATATTTCAAATCACAGTCATCTAATCTAGTAAATAGGGTTTCAAAATCAATGCCCAAAATATCTTCAACTTAAACAAATGCGCCTTGGTTGCGATCGTGGTTAACTCAAGGTTGCGGGAACAAAACTTTACAAACCAGAGACCCTACCCTGATTTGATTTAAGGCCACCAAGCGAAATGATACAAGTAAATCTAGTTTACGTTGGAATTCACTTATACATTTGATAGGAGTAGAAGCTAAGGATTAATTTCATAACAACAAGCTTTTCAGCCCAATTTGAAGGAACTGCATATTTAAGGGTATCTATCCTATTCGATATGGAATGCGAAAAGAGGATAAAGGAAACGAGTAGAGAAGTAACAGAACATCAGCTAGATATTTCAGAAACTATTCCGCCTCATTGAACTAGTAGTCTCGCTCCTGAATATCTTCATCTCCGGATGGACGCCGGGCCTCTTTGAAGGGTCATTTCTGACCAAAGGCCCCTCTCGTTCTCCTGTCATTCTTGCCGCCGGCGAAATACCAAGCCTCCAGCGGTCAAGCGTCAACGCCTTCTCTTCGTCCTGGGGAGGCATCCTCTTCCTTTCATCCGCCCCCCATCGTATCTTCAAATAATGATTGAGCGACTGGGCAAAAACGACGAGCGCAACACTAACCCACGAAATCCACTGACCAATCTCTTTTGGTTGTTCATTGCTGGGGAAATCCTTCATTCGATATTCACACATCACGACATTGGTAATGAATGCGGCTAAATGAGCAAGCATTATGTAGAAGTGGAAGCTCTTGAACAATCTACCGAAGCGAGATGGTGGTTCCTGGGGCTTAGTCTGTGCTGGTAACCAGGATGATACTGACGGCGACGGTGATGAGGCTGGTTGTCCTGATATAGCTATATCCTGAGATTTGCTGGTATTCCGCCGGGATTGAATAAAGGTCCCGATTCGACGCAGTCCAACTATCTGCCTTGCTGAAGAGGCTGATGAAAAGTAGAGTGGTATATTTCTGTTCCGCAGAACAGTACGAAGTAATACCTCCATAATAGCCCAGATAAATATATAGGTAACTGTCGCTGGAAGAAAGACCGAAGTGATATCTCTCGGTCGGTTGATATGGTTAGGCCAGGCCACGACGTCGGTCTTCGGGCGGAAAAGACGTTTTTCGGGAGGGCATGTGTAGACGCAGTCTTCTGTTGGGCTGGGAAAAAGGGAGCCGTTGGATGAAGACGCCTGGCTTCGTGGAAAACATTCTGGAGTAATATAACCGGCCCCATTTACATGGATGCAGGCTGCGGTAAAGATTGCGCCGAGTACCAACAGTATTCCCCACAGCATCACAATCCATCGCTTTCTCTTTTCTGCGTACATCAGTGTTGAAGACCAGTTCAATAAGGGAGCTGTAATCATAGCACCCGATGAGGTTAAAGCAAAGATCCCGTAGATATCCAGGTCTATGGCTCTCCGGGCCGGGCTGACTAGAAGGAGGCCATGGATGGCTGCTGCTCCGCTGTATGACATTGCACTAGCAAGAGCACCGATTACCATCCATTGTTGCCGACGTGCTATTATTGCAAACGCTAGAAGCGTATAAAACAGGAGCCGTTGGAGGAGGTTGTAAGGGCCGCTCATCGGGAAGACACAAATGACGTTGGGCCCGACGCCCCCGTATACGTTGAGGTCGTCATTTGCGAATACGCGTTTGCTCAATAAAAAGAACAAAAACACGCGGAGTAGTGGTATGCTGCTTGCCATGTCTGGGAACATACGGGTCGCCGCATTCCGCCGCAGACAAGAACGGCAAAAGAAGAGAGAAACAAGGCTCTCAGCTTCACAGGGGCGACATAACCATATTAATCAAAAGACAACTCATTAACCGTCAGGCTGTGCGCTTTTTATATCGGCTTTTGCCTGCATCACAGTTCATCTTAGCAAGAAGACCAGAAAGTCGAATCCATGGTTCATAAAAAATGACTCTGGGAAAAAGGGCTTGAGGCTTGAGCCCGAAAATTGCTCAACGGTCACGTCTCAAACGAAGCTTTGAGTGCTTCCTTGGCTGCCAAGGGGTGTGTATCCTGTGAAAGCCCAGGGAGGCGTCACATTGGTGCATGGCGCTGGTGGCTGCGGCTGAGCGCAAACAACGTTTTGGCTTCGTATTTGACTCTCAGATTCTTAATATTATTATTATTGATGCATCCTTCGACTGTCGTGGTGTTGGGAATTGGCCGTCGTCGATTTAGGGTTGGAGCGGTGTCCACGTGATCTGGGTAAGGGCTGTGGGGAAGTAAAGGAGAGACATCGTATCCGTCAACATGCACTTCAATGGTAGAACAACCCCCTCACCCAGGTGTTAGCGTGTTAAGCCGAACCAGCGAACATTTCCTACGTCTAAACGGGCTTCAATAGTCCTCAAACTACCTTGTATTAACTTCTTAAATTTCGATATATTTTCCAGAATCAAGTCTCTTTTGCACTGACATTCCAAGACCAAAGCACAGCCCTGGAGCAGCTCGAATGACAATCTAGGGGCCGAATGTCGAGCCTGTAAGGTCTCGCCTTGACAAATTTAATGTGACCCTTTTTGAAGGGTTCCTTTTCGACTTCGTTATTCCGCCTTGATGTTCGCCTTTACAATGAGACCGGCAAACCGTGCTTGCTTCATCATTTACTGGAACTTCAAATAGCTTTTGAGCGGTTGGTAAACCTTTGATAGGTTGGATTTTCCCGATCAAAATCACATTGAACGAATCAAACAGCATGGCGATGTCCAAACGTGCAGTGTCATGCACGATCATGAGGTATTAAGCTCTGTTCACCGTCTATTCTTAGGCCGGGAGCCAATTTGAAGATCCGAAGTCAATTCCCAAATAAACTTCAGTGTGCAACATAAACTGCTCATCAACAGTTTCCATGCTCAGCTTCCATCTCTCCTATTTTATGGTCTTATCCATTCTTGCGAGGATATGGGAGGATCAATCCGCACTCGAGATTTTGACGCCGATACCAGTGAGCTCATGCAGCAAGATTTGCTTTTCCCATACTCGCTTCATATTGTAGATGGAGTGACAGACGTTACGCACGGCTAAAGCCAGCTGTCCGTGTACGCATGGAAAAACTAGGCAAAGGAGATATTGACACGGAAACATAAACTCCTCACGCAAGGAGTTGGGCTGTTGAATAGTTTGCCAATGCTAGCCACTGGCTCCGCGAAGAAGAAAGAAAAAAGCATTTTGACGGTTAAGAATGCAAATAAGGCGGCTGATTGCAACTTGTTTATAACAGCGTCTTTGGGTTATACGTCGCTATTGCTAATGATAGGGGCAGAATCTGCAGCCCCGTCACAGTCCGTGGATATCCTGTGGACTGGCTAAACTCGATTTTGAAAAGAAAACAGTCGCCGTACAATCCATCTGCACCGATGTATTCCGTAGAACGGGAACAAATGATTATTAGCGCCATTTCTATGCGCCTGCAAGTTGAGGCCGCATACTCGCAGCTCGGTATCAGAGTGAAGTTCACATAAACTAAAAAGCGCCGTTTTATTATTATTGGCATCCCCCTTTCACATTATCTTGAGAAAGTGGCGGGAAGCTGTGTAGGTAGGTATCGGTGTACACGACACCTAGGTACCTATCGTTGCTGACGTGGAAGCGTACTAATTCATGTTCAGGGGCTACCTAGGCAGCTGAATAATTTACCCTTGGAAATTTTGTAACCAGGCGTCAACAGGCAGCTAAAATAACCTGAGGATAATAGAATAGGTATTTAAAACCTCGTGGTAGTTCTTCCGGGCTCTATAGCATACAAGCCGCATGCAAATTGTACGTTACATACGCACATAGAGCTCCTCTGCCACCCAGACCGTTCTTACCACGCGAAAAGCCTAAACAGCAGCCATCGTCAACACCAATGGCTGTGATCAAGATTGATATCATCTCAGACGTGATATGCCCCTGGGTACCTCTACCGCCCATTGATCGTCCTACACCCAAATCACTAATACATACCATCAGTGCTTTATCGGCTACCGCGACCTTCAAGGAGCCATCTCCCTCTACCAAAAGACCTACCCAGGCGGCTCAAAAGACGAGTTTGAAATAACATGGAAACCGTACTTCCTAGATCAAGAAGCCCCAAAGGAAAGCATGTTGATACAGGGTAGGGATTTTAAAGCAAAGCTCCCTGTCCCAAATCTTACGCCCGATTCTCAATAGTAATTATGTTCTGAAAGCAACACAGACCGCATGCTCCGTCGCATGACCCCGCAAATGGTCGAAGCGGCACAAACCCGCTTAAAGCGTGTGGGCGCTGCACTAGGCATCAAGTTCAAGTTTGGAGGCTACATTGGTAGCTCGCGGCCTTCGCATGTGCTTTTACACACCGTGGGAGCTGAAAGGGGCAGCCAGATGCAGTGCAGGGTTGCTGAAACACTGTTTCAGTATCAGTTTGAGAGGGAGGAGGATGTTAGTTGCCTCGAGACGGTTGTGAGGGCGGCAACGGAGGCGGGGCTAGCGGAGAAGGAGGTTAGGGAATGGTTAGCAGGAGAGGGTGCGGGGGAGGGCGTGAGGGAGGTTATTGAGGAGGAAGGGAAGAGGATCAGGGAGGGAGGGGAAGTACAGGGGGTACCACTTTATGTTATTGGAGGGAAGTTGCATGTTGATGGGGCGGTAGGTGTTGGGGAATTTTTTGAAAAGTTTGTTCAGGTGAGGGATGGTCAAGGGAATTGATCAGTAAACAAGTTGGCAGGTTGTTGCCAATTGTGCAGATTGACGGTAGATTGAGTCTTACTGTGATGTCTCAAAAGGCTACAGTAAGCTCATGAACAGAATCGGCCTGATTCAACTAGTACTACTTTTGACCTCAGTTTGTACGGGGGATTGCTGCTAACTTGTCGATGGCGGATCGAAATGCAAAAGATAACTCTTTAATTATTCGTTTCTGCAGAGTAGAGGGGCATTCAGCAGCAGATAAGTCCTTAGAGCTTGGAGGTAATTCCCTACTCTCCAGTCCCATCCAAGCTTACAGCTTCCATCCCCTTCTCAACATCGCCAATACCCAACTCAGCATACGCCTCTCCCTTCCCAGCCCTCTCCACCAGCCCCTTCAAAACGCCCCCAACCCACCTAAAATCCTCCAACTCAAGATAAACCTGCGCACTCAGCCGCGACCACATCCATCCACCATGCGGGAACGTTGGAACTGCTATCTCGTGCTCAAACATAAGTTTCTGCTGTATCCATTTGCCAACATCCATGGCATCCTTTCCTTTGATGAGCGGGTACGGCGACTCCTTTTCGACATGTCTACCACTGCCATCATCAACAGCAAGTGGTAACCGGACATTGACAAGTGCACACTGTCGAATCTTGCTGGCACCTTGCACCTCGGGGTCTACGCCGGGTTCACACATGACATCTGTGCCTAGAATTTCGGCAACGAGGTTACCACCCTCATGTGCCAGTTGCAGGCAGTAAGACATGATCTTCTCCTCGCCACCACATACTTCTTCGCGGAATTTGAGAGCGGCGGGGATGCAGAAGTAGGGACTGTCGTCGTTTGTAGCAACAAATTCAAACTGGAACTCAAAGGCGGACTTTGTCTCGCCTTTGGGGATTGGAAGGGCAATTTCCATGTTGCGCGGGACGAAACCGTGGGATGTGGGCAATGTTGACCGAATTAGGTGCTGGTTGCGGACGGGGACGTGGAAGACCGCGCAGCTACGGGGAACATAGAGCCATCTTGAATTGTGTTAGGGCTGTGGGCAGTATAGGGACAATTATGAGATGGGGGAGTAATGGGGGATTACGCACTTGTGGCAATTGCTCACGAAGAAATCAGCTCCCAGTTTCCCCAGATCGAGAGGAATCTGACCAACACCATGCGCTCCATCCACACAGCTCAAAATCCCTTCCTCTCGACACTTTGCCACGAGTTCCTCGAACGGGAACCGAACGCCCGGATTGCTCACGATGGTATCAAACAGTGCCATCTTAACATTTAACCCTTCACTCTTCACCTGTGTAACAACCTCAACAAACCGCTTCACAATTTCCTCGTGGCTAATGGGAAATGAGTAGGGCACCTTGCGCGCTTGCAAAGGCGTAGTCTCCATCAAGTAAGAGATGGCTTTCTCGCACGCAGCGTATACAGTATCAAAGTAGATAATGACGTCTCCTGGTTTATAGACCAGGTTCCGAAGAACGGTGTCTACGCCTGTAGTAGCGTTTTTAACAAGCACAATCTCGTTCAGGGGAGCCTTGAGCATCTTCGCCAGCTCCTTCCTGCTTGCATCGATGTATTGGGGGGCCAGGTAGCGGATGAACGGATCCGGTTTGGCTTCTAGCTCTTCATTGAACTTCTTTCTCTCTGCTTGCACAGCGGCGGGGGATGTCCCGTATGATCCTGCTTTATGTTAGAAGTCTCAACGATTCTCGGCTTTAAAGAATTGGGGCAGGTATAATGGACGTACCGTGGTTCAGGTTTTTGTATTTGGGGTCGAAAAGGAAATGCTTCAGCATAGGACGCCCAAAGGGGGTCAATTGATCGGAAGCCACGGTTGATCCCATGATGATAATATTCTTTCTCTCTTTGAGATGGACACGTATATACGTTCTATCTCAGTAAAAACGTCTCAATCTCTTTTTTTATCCGTATGCTCAAAGAAGGTTAGCTAACCCCGTCATATTAGAACTTCGTAGAAATAAACTTGCCTGAGCAAATAGAAAAATACCAGCTTCTTATAGATCAACGTGCACACTTTCCTCCGTCTTTCTGAGACAAAGTCGACAAATATGAGATTGAATCTATCGAGTTGTTCTGCCAGAGTCTCTTTTTCCGTTTGACAGGAATGACTCAAGATATAAATACCTGTGATAAGAAACAGAAAAAACGCACGCCTTATGACAGACCCCTGCAGGCTCAATTGCCCGCGACTAGCCAGCTAGTCAAAAATATCCCCCGCACAGAAAAGCGCTGCTATTCGTGCAGCCTCGTATGGACTGGGGTCTGGCCTGATTAGAATATGGCCAACCAGACAAAGCCTCTCGTTTAACCTTCTTCTTATTCGATGATCGATTGCTGCAAAAGAGTTGTTTGACGAGCAGAGTTGGATGGTGCTACTGACCTCCGTCCTCAGTAAGTAGTAGTAGTAGTAGTAGTAGTAGTAGTAGTAGTAACGGCCGGATCAGCTCAAACTCTCGAAAGAAACTCGGGAGTCGGATGAGCAGGGCTGGCGGTTCCGGGCCCGCAATTGTGTCCCTCTCTCCCCATTCCGACCTGGATTTTGAGAAAGAGAAGGGCAATTTCTCTCCTTGGTTTTAATCACTGATTTGAACTTTGTTTCTTGAACTTCTTCTCAGAAATGAACAAAAAGCACCCGATCGTATACTGCCGAAGAATAATTGATAGGCCTGTAAAACCACATTACTCACCTCCCAACTAACCAGCACTATGTCATAGTGACATCCGGTAAGAGTGGGGTTTGGAGTTTTAGTTTTTGGCGTTCGACACATCTCCATCAGAGTAAAAAAACTGACACACGGCTTGGCTTGATGGTTGAAATACTTAAATGCACATCGGGCAGATAATGAGTCACAACAACTGATGCATTGATTTCTTTCTCTTTCTGAGGGATGGCTTGTGGCTTAATGTACAGTACTACTTACTTGAGGTAACGTGCATAGTACCGTGGACCATAGCACGCAAAGGATAAGGGAGAGAGAATACAATGAAAACAGGAATTATTATTGTTATTATTATTATTATCATCTCTTCTTTTCGCAAGCTCAAGAAGTAATTCAATGTCGAGCTAACCATCGATGGCCAGCTAAAATCTAGCGTATTCAGAATATTCCAATTGACAACAAATGTTTTAGACGGCGGCGCGGTTGAAACTACAAAGCTGGCTCCGACTCATTCGGGCGCATCAATTTCCAACTGCAGCAAGATACGTCGAGAAGGAACAGAATACGTATTAATGGCATCACAAACATTTCAAACCGGGTAAGAAAGGAAACAAGCTAAGATACAGTTACATTTGAAGAGAAACCAGAAACCGAGAAGGCGCACATAGCTAAGTACAAGCAAGAAACAATATTCAGACGTGGAATGTAACAGAGGCGAGAGGAATCGCGTTGGATCAAGCATGTTTCCAATGTTCAGGAAAATTTCAAAAGTAAACAACCCCTTAAAAAGGTCGGGAACATTGCAGTTACTCAAAAATTTATCTGAACATTGTGATGCAGCCATAAAATTCAACACAAACCCTCTCAAGTTCTTTTACAACCAAAAAAAATTCCAGTCTATAACCCAACACTCTGTTTTCGCAGATGATACCATACAATTCACCGCTTCCCCTTCTTCTTGGCAGCCACAACCTTGAAAGCAGCATTGCTAGTATCTTCACGATTGGCGGCGGATTGCCCCTTCTTAGCAACTTCATTCCATCCATCCGAAGTATTGGAATCGGAGACGGTGCCGAACCCATTGCTGCCAGCGTTCAGGGAGACTGGGTCAACGATGCCCTTGTCGGCGAGCTTACGGCGTCGGACAAATTCTTCAGCAAAGCGACGACCATCAAGAGTTTGCGAGTTGGCATATACGGAATCAGAAATGATTTCTGTTTCGGGGGGCAGAAGCAAAAGTTGTTGAACGAAATCATCGACTAGATAAAGGGATTTTTATCTCAGCATTGCTCTGACCAATTTCGAATGAGCATTTATCAAATTGACTTACCATTGATAGAGCTATTCAAGCCCTTGCCCAAAGCATTCTTAGCCCATTTCATGAGTTCTTCCGTGGGTTTACTTGTATTCGTAGTTTGAGCTGGTCCAAGCGCGGAAGGTCTCGTGGTGGTGACTACTGGTCTAGGCTTCGGGGCGGGGGCCACGGGAATAGTTCTCGGTCCAGTAGGTGCCGTTGGAGGCGGCTTTGGCTTCCCGCCAGCTCCAACTGTAGTCCAGGCTCCTGAAGGAGCTGTTGGAGGAGCAACCTTACCAGCAAGATCCGCATAGCGTTTACCAGCAGAAGCGACAGGCGAATGTGCAGCAGCGGCCTGAGCATTGTTCGCGGCGGCAGCAGCGGCCAAACGTTGTTTCCGGGCTTCCTCTTCCTTCTGAATTTGCGCTAGAGTCTTCTTGGGCGCGGACGCAGGGACACCAGGTTGTGCTTTGCCACCCAAGGGCTTCGCCCACACGGAACCGGCGGCAGATGGAGGGGTAGCCGGAGACCCAGCGCTCGCCCAGTTTGCAGTAGATGGCAATCCTGGAGTTGGAGCAGGAGGCTGGTTGGCACGTTCCTGTTCCGCAAGGGCGCGCCTGGCAGCGGCAGCAGCTTCTTCTAATTTGGCAGCTTTGCGAGCCTCAGCTTCTTGAATTTCCTTCAGTGAAGGTCCCTTCGGTGCTTCGCTAGTTTCCTTTGCCCAAGGAGCGATCGATGTGGTTGTGGTCTCAATAGGGGTCTGGCTCTGAGATCTGGAGCTCGCTGCTAAAGTATCTGCAACGTTCTGTCGGTTGCGCTGAGCAGCAGGAGCGGGCAGGGGAGATTGCGATGGTGGGGGCGGGAATGGTTGAGGCATGCCACTGTCCACTTTGGCCCATGGAGACTCATTTTGTACAGCTGGAGCCTGTGTTTGCTGCTGTTGCTGGCGCTGAGCAGATGCAGCTTTCTGGACTTGTTGAGACAGGGAAAGGGGTTCTGACTCTGGTTGCCGGGCTTGCTCCTGCTGGGCGGGCCTGGCTGGTTGAGAATCATCCTTGCGATCGAATTCGTCTCCAGCTGGCATAGTCGGAGGATGGGTTGGTAGTCCTTCGCTCCTCCTTGCGGCATCATCATCCGTTTGACGCCTCAACGCGTGGAATTGCCGCAAACGTTCGTCCCGAGCTTGCTGATCGAAAATGGAATCGCCACCTTTGGCCTGATCAAATTGCTCCTGTTCTTGCTGTAAACGAGCTCTGTCTTGGAGCATGGTTGCAACTTGCTGGGAGTGCGCGACATTTTCTTGCTGTCTTGCTCCAAATGAAAGACCCGCGTTAAATGGAAACTGGGATGGGCGGTTATTGATGTTCAAGCGATCTACCAGGCTTGGAAGCTCGTCCTGACCAGCCAACATATCCTGAGGAAGCATTTGAGGGGGGATACCAGGAATAGCTGGTTGCCGCATTGTTGGTTCGAAAAAACCAGGTACAGACTGGGGGGGTTGGATAGGTCCCTGAATTGGGGATGGCTGATATCCTCCTGGTGATGTAATGCTACCGAAACTAGGCTGGCTGTGGAGGCTATGGGCGCTGGAGTGATGCTGTAGCTGGGGATGCATAGTAGCATGAGGGGGATTCTGCATGGCCATCTGTTTCATCAGAACCTGTTGCTGGGCAAGGTGTTCTTTCTGTCTGGCCATCAAGTATTGCTCCTCTTGCTTTCTCCTTTCCAGAGCGTTTTGCTGATCTGCTGTCAGAGTTGTGCCAAAACTGGGGAAGCTGGATGGGAAAGGCGGCTGCGCAACACCAGAGGATGCCGGTGCTCCCCAAGGACCAGGTTGAGTAGAAGGTGGACCATGAGGAACCCCAATTTGGGGTACAAGGAATGGCTCTCGGGAATTGCCAATACGTCGGACAAGTTGTGCAAGAGGTTCGTACTCTGCGTCTTCCAGCTTCTTCACTTGGAGCTCAGCAGTGAAGAAGCCTGCTTTGAACCAATCATGCATTTCAAGTCCAGACCATGGGCCTTGCGTGTTACCCTGGGGATCCCGATAGATCCAGCGCATGCGGTCTGGCATCACCATCTGTCGTTGTTGGGTGGCAGGAAGTTGGGTGTTGGACGAGCTGGCACTGGACTGGCTTTGAGCTTGGCTTGGCTGGGCAGAGCCTTCCACAGAAGCTTGGGATGTCGGAATTGAGCCCTGTGTAGCGGCTGAAGATACTGGAGGCTGGGATGATGCCACTGAGGTAGGCATATTCATTGAACCAGGCTTGTCACCGGATAAAAAGGCGTCTCTTCCAATATCAAGGCCGCCAAGGGGAGAGAAGATGCCACCGGTCCGCGAAGCTGGCTCGGTGCTCCTCGATATACCACCGTCAAAGGGGCTCGTGCTGGACACATTTCTGTTATCACCCTGCTGTCTCATTGAACCATCGATGCCAGCTGAGTCAGGGCGTCCTTGTTCACCCCGCATCTGATCCTGCATTGCTGGGGGAAATAGCGATCCCATTTTGCTCGTGCGACCGGTACCTGGGATACTATTGTGCGATCCAAAGAAACCACCACCTCCAAGGGTCGCAAGGCTCGGGGATTGTATGTCAGCCATTGAGCCAAATATAGGATCTCCAAAAGCACTTCCAAAACCAGATCTCTCTCTGGTGGGGGTGCCAGCTGCCCCGCTCGTAGGCCAACCACCAGAAGATCCCAGAGACGACAGTCCGCCTAGACCTGTCAAACTTGGGAAACCTCGATTTGCACCGACACTCGACGTCTGACTGCGGTCACCAGCCGAAGGGTCGACCGCAGATCCGCCCCGCCGGATAGATCCAAAACCACTCATTCCAGGGTCTTCTGGGATGTCACTGAGACCGGGCAAGTGAGTGTGTTGAATATCAGAACCGTCAGTGTCGATATCATCGGCATCAACAACTCTATCTCCTTGTGGGCTTTGGTAAGGATTCGTATTGGTAGGACTCATTGGCTCGTGAGCATGGTGATTAGGAGTCTGGGTAGTCTGACTTTGCTGGGCAGCTACCAGGTCCCGGAAGGTAGGGCCATTTAACGCCAAGCCGAAGGAAAGGCCAAATTGGTCGATGCCAGAGGTGGAGGTCGTAGTCGGGGGAGCGTCCAAATCCTGTCCACCAAGCGCTGCACTTCCGCTGCGTGGCTCATCACCAAATGGGTTAGTCTCACTACGAGTACCGCGTGTTTTGATGCCATCACCCCAGGGTTGTTGCTGGGCATGGGGAGTGGGATCCTCCGCTTCGGGAAGACGGTCCAGGCCAGATACAGAGGATTTCTCCTTGACGCTAGAGCCGATATCTTCAGAGCTGTCCTTGGATAACAGACCCTTGAACCGACTCTCCCCGCGTAGACTACCAAAACTCGTCTTCTTGTCACCCATAGGGCCTAGAGAAAAGCTGCCAAAAGCTCCCATTGGCGCAAAAGCTGAACTGTGGGACGACGATGCCCACGGCGATGCAGAAGTACTTGGATTCGCGCCGACGGGACCGGTGACGCTACGCTTTAGCGAACCAAAGGGGGAGTTCAAATCAAGACCAGCATCGCGACCGGGGTTTTCCTTGTCCTTCTCATCAAGTTTCGACTCTGAATCGCGGAAATCGGTCTTTCGACGAAGCAGCGATGGAGGCGGCGTTGACGTATTGGTATCGTCCCGGAAGAATCGCGAATTACCGGTTGGTGACATGGGATTTCCGGAAGAGTCGCCAGTCCCGCGACGGCGCGGAGCAGTACGCGCAGACCCAGGAGACGTGGTGTTGAAGGAGCCAAGATGCGACTGGGAATGGGAGACGGAGGCTTTACGAGCCGCATTCCCGCCAGCACCGGAATTATCCTTCGATCCACCCTGAGGAGGGGGTTTGAGCGGGGAATTGACAGAGCCCGAGAATAACTAGAAAGGAAAAGCAGGTCAGCGCTGCGTGATGCGCATTGTCCAGGTTCCAACATACTTCTTTCTCTTCATCATTCATTTCACTCAAGGCCAAAGGCCGAGCCTGGCCACTATGATCCCAACAGACTTCGGGACCTGAGTGGCCATCTTTAACATCCTCTCGCTTATTCCAACCCCCATTAACAGACGAGGTTGATTCATCGAGAGGATTCCAATCTGCCATAAAATGATCGGTTATATGTTTGCCCCAGTTTCCCAGCTCTTGCTGGCTCTTGTAGAGATTTAAAAGTTGGTCCTTGGAGTACCGGCTATCGTTAGTGGTGCCGTTGCGTGGGGAACCTGACTGATAACTCGAGTTAAGGTGAGGGGGAATATATGCTGCAACACTAGGGGTAGAGGTAGAAGAGGTAGTCTGCGCATTGTCTCTGCTATGGGATGTGTTGGTTGCGAGAGATGGGCGACGGAAAGTTTGGGTAGCTCCATTCATACGGCTGCGAGACCTACAGACAGAATATGCCAAATTAGCTTTCTTGCCATCACAACATATCACAACAACAACGGATACGACGGTTATGAGATGTAGCCCTAATTCTGATCATAAAAACACAGAGAGAGACAGAAGCCAAAAATTGTCGCCAGAGAGGATGAAAGCGGAGTATCAAAAAAGGGCGAATCACCATTCCCCACCGCTGGTTCCGTCCTTTCTTAAACCAGACGAATCATGGGTGTTGCCAGCTGCCGCAGAGGCAAAGCTTGATGGAAGAGGAGAAGGCATGGTTTAATTCAATGGTTTGCAGATATATTAATCCACAGAGTCTACAGAAGACTGGTAGACAATAACGGGGGGAACGTTGGAAGTAGTCGCGGTAGTTCAACGGCGAAAAAAAGTGTGAGCTGTTAGACGAGTAGTCGAACTAGATAGAAGGGTAAAATTGGTAAAGCAGAAGAAGAAGAAAAGCCTGCTAGACGTACTATGCCGCGTATTTCGAGTGGACGATGGAGTCTGAATGCTGGGGATTGGAGGGCGGAAATCGAAACAGATTTGATGAAGCAGACGAGAGACAAGAAAGACAAGACAGACACAGAGATGGAATGGATGGAATGGGCAACGGGCCGCGGAACAACGTTGTTCCTGCTGGTGCGTGCGGAAGAAAAAAAAGGGCGTGTCGGGCCAATCAAGCGGAGTGGGTGGCAGTATTGCAGTTGTAAATATCAAATGGCTGGGGGAGAACAGGAGAACACAATCTCGAAGAAAACATCTATCATTAGTATCACTATTCTAAGCTAGCTACAGATATGCACAAACAGATTCCTGCCAGACGAACGAATGCATCCATCGACGTGTCTATCCTGCCCAAGTCCCAAACCAATCCCAGCCGGTTTAATTTACTCAAACGAAAATATATGCACAGTACACGCATGCATGCATTTTCATATCAGAGCACAGCATCGTCATCAATACAGAGAGCATACTATTTCAAAGGGAAAAAATATCAATATTGCTTCAGTGGGAGATTTCTACCTACTCCGCAGCCCTCCCTGAAACGGCCAGTGACGTTGTGAAGCCGTTGGTCGGCGCTTATTTCCATTGCCACGCACCAGCCAATATCAAATGTCGAAGGCTGGACGTCATCCTTCCAACATCCGAAAACCCCCTTGCTTTACGTAGGCACATAACAGGCGGCTAACTCTGATCCAGTATTCTGCTATTTCAATCTTCGGATGGAGAATACTCCTGCTATGCTCTACAATTGCGAGGCAATGTTTATAACGCCCCAACTGTGTGCTTCAACGGCTAAATCCTCCTCAATGATGTGTCGTGTGACGCTTCATACGCGCCCCGTAGCCGGTCAATATATAGCCTCATGGGCTTTTGAGTTGGCTCTCTTTGCTTGTTGACTCTCGAAATCCGAGAGCAAACTTTGCCGTTCGCGTCTTTTTTTGCTATTTGGCTCGACAGCAATATCTCTGTTTGCCGGCTACTAACCTCACAGTAATACGGCAGCTGGCTATTCTTATACATCTAGAATTGACTGTCCGCGACCTAGGTGCTCTTATACGCGTTTCGCTATATAATTCAACTCTCCTATATCCGGTGCTTTCCATTTTCTCCAAGCCTATATCGAAACTCCCCCAGCTGACACTCTGTTAAGGCCAAACTGAGCAAACTTCTGCTCAGGAATAGCAGCAAATTGTACAGCACATTAAAATGGCTGAAAGTATAAATTGCGGCTTCAATGCTTCTTCAAAGATCACGTCTCTATTTTCTTTTGTTATCTCTATCTACTCCATGGAGCTCTACATGTCTCGGACCTATTGTCAGCGTGTGTCATATATCTGAAAGCTCTCGTTCGAGACCTCTCCTTGAGAGTGTTTTTCAGCATCAAACATACACTAGGATCTCCCGGCCCAAAAATATTCGTTTACTACTATACTAATTTAACGAGAATTATGTCGCTTCCCCCGAATCGGCCGGCTTGGGATCGCCAACGCGAGAACCAACAGGACTGGATCCCACCACCGCCTTTGGTGCGCCCAGCTGAACGCCCCCGCTCTAGAGCTTGTCACTGTGAACATGGTAGAAATAGAGATTGTCATAACCCCGAACGTCGATGTAGGTGCTATACGGCCCCATGCACGGGAAGCTGCCCAGCACACTGCCCCTTCTCGCGATCACCATGTGCATGTGCATTTTGGGATGGTCTCGCATTCGAAGCACAGCTTGCCCGACCGCCCCGACGCAGTCAGCACCATCGAGGCTTCCGTCCCAACACAGCACGCAGTCACTTAGATCCTCCAACCTATGACGATATTGGCGACGACAATCATGATTATGGACGTGATAATGATTACGAATCTTACAACGACAATTTGCACGGCAACTTGGGGGCCCACAACTTGAATGACGCTATTGGCCGAGATATACACGGTCTCCCTGGTTTGCACGGGCGCAGGCGGGAGCAGGATAGGTACTTTGCTTTTGTCGAAGAACTCCTAAGGCAAACCTATATCGATGAAATGCTGGCTGCTGGACGTGCTGCTCAGCTGTGCCGACGAGATCGTCCACCGTGTCGAAGTGATTGTGGAAGATAATTAGTACCCTGTTAGAGGCCAGTTCAGCGAGTCTTGAAGGCGGGTGTATGGGCAGCCCCGTTCTAATTGATACTACAATCCTTGCTTCTCTTTGCACTTTCATCTCGTTACTTCTTTGTCCCCTATTGCCTTTTCTAGTTCTTCTATTTCTGAGGCCAAACACAAGCAGAAAGGACAGCTGCATGTCTCCATTCCCTTGGTTTGTCAAACTAAGCTACCAATTTCCGTTACAAATAAATTGTTATCCAACTTTGTGCCCAATATAATTTACTGTAGTTATTTCTTATACGTAAGATGTAAAAACCACGACCCCTTACCGCGGAGGATCCCCAGCATTCATTCCGCGGACGGTTGCGCCACAGCTCACGCCACGCGCCACACTAATTAGTCACGTGCTACTTTTATATCATGTGATGTCTCTTGGCGCTCCTCAGCCATCCTGCCATGCAGCGTACGCGATGATGTCAAGTTGTCAAACCACTTTAACACAGCGTATGAAGCTTGCAGAGTTATCACACGCATGGGGATGCGAACAAGCATATTTTCCATTATTTCATAGGTTTCCACGTATACTTTTGCAGCTCTGTTAGCGACATGAGTTCAAGCATGAATGTCCAATCCCGTCGACGGTTCTGGATGTTAGTGCCACCCCTTTCTTTCATTTGGATAATACCTTCTTTGGAATTCAGTTTGAAATCTCAAGTTTCTCATTTTCCAATCTATAATCTATACTCGCGGGATAAGGATCTCACTAGGCAATACGCTGCGTACTACTGTTTGCTGAGGCTAGGGGGCAACAAGATAACTTGAAGAGAACTTGACCCAGTACTAAACAGCGGAGCTCACAGAAGAACTAACCACTCGCTGCTCTTGAATACTGTCGTGAACTGAATAATCAGTGCTCAACCAATGCACTCAAGAGCGCAATCATCTTGATGATGGAGTATGAATTCAAAGCGAGGGGGGGGACCTATAGATCACATGCTTTCGGCTAGCGGAGACCGGGATGTTGATCCCCCCAAAAACCGACAACTCCGGCGAAGCTAGACCGGGACCCCAGAGACTCGGGGAGTAGGCAATTCGCAAACTGGCTGGAACCAGGCAACGACATTTCAGAGTACTTTACCTTCAACATCGAAGATATTGATGACAACCATTTTATATTGACGTTGGAAGCTCTATATATTGTATCAACGGCAAAATACCATACAATCGCCATTTCTCGCTCGCAATCCCTCAATTGAAATCCAATTGAAAAACGCTCCGTCACTTCCGCCAAACCACGCCAGACGGCACATCACCATCTACACATCAACGTCCCTCCCAATCAACTAAGCAGATCCTCATAAAACAAAAAATGTCCGCAACCACCCAACCCGGCGTCCTCGGCCCCGTCGTCGCCCTGAACCTATGGACCTTCGTAGTCGAAGGCTGGATGTACGCCACCCGCATCCCCGCCATGTCCAAATACAAAGTGACCCCGGACCCGAATACCGTCAAGGAGCAAATGAACACCAAGATTCCCCCGTCCATCCGCTGGGTCGCGGACAACTACAACCACCTGATGGAGCAGCCGACTCAGTTCTATGCTGTCGCGCTGGCAATTGCGCTGCTGCATGAGCGCCGCGGTAGTAAGGCGGATGTCACGCTGGCCTGGGCGTATGTGGGACTCCGCGTGCTGCATAGTCTGATACAGTGCTCGTCGAATAAGATCATGACCAGGTTCTCGGTGTTTATTACCTCGTCCGCGGTGTTGTTGGGGTTGACGGCTAATGCGGCCAAGCTGGTGTTTTAGATTGGAGGGGGTTATGGATTGTATCCCCGGGGGTGATGGAAAGAAGGGGTAGTTCAAGATGAATTCTGGTGGATGGAGACTCGACGGTGAAGTTGTATATGGGCTATATCTTCTCTCTTCAACAATGATGTGAAATAATTGTTGCTTAGGGGAATTGTTGCTGCAGCTCGAATGAATAGGTTGATATACATGCCCAACATTCCTTTAGAGGATGACAATGGCTCTATTTGTTCTTTCATTCTTCTGAATGTTCATTTTCTTCAGGAGGAATATAACATTCATTCTGTTGCTGCTTTGACCGCGCTTCGCCATTCCACTATCAACATCAAACGGGTACTGACTTTTCTAATAGTATCTGTTAGATTTACTCTTCACAACCGCTCCATAATTGTCCAGCGTGATCTCGTCAGATTTAGTAGGATTTACTCGCCTAGCCATTCTTTATTTTTTCATTGTGTACCTAGCTACCTAGCTAGGTAGCTAGGCAGGTGCCTGTTTCTATATTGCTAGGATGGAAAGTGGCAAGCTCTCGGGTTTTTCAGCTTTGCAATTTCATACATATCTTTCATATATATACACAACTCACGGTGGTTTTATCGTCCACTTTTTATCTGTACTTCTAAACCATGTGTAGGTATTGAATTCTTGGACTTGTGAAGGAGATTCCAGCACATGTGCGTTATGTCAAGTTATGCAGTCACCAACAGATCAACAAAGAAATGCTACATGAAACACTCAAGGAATGAAGGAAACCAAATACTCAAGGTAGTATTTAAGCTGCTTTCTGAGGGCACCGGTTTGATTCCTTTTCTCTTTCCTTTCCTTTTTCCTTTACCTCTCTTTTACATGCAACAGCATACACGTCCCATCTCACTCTCCCATAACCTCACCCCTGGAGCAGGTCAACATCAACGTCACTAATGTCTGGTACAAATACAATATCGCGGAGAAAGTTCAGGCAGGGGGGCCGGAGAAAGTTACCGTGGACGTTTTGACGGACATGGGGCAAAGCAGCATCATATGGGATAGCTGTTAATTTATGACACGACCAGCTTCGTGAAAAGCAAACCAAAAGCCGATGAGAAAATTCAGAGACGTCCAATTTTGGTGCAACAGTTGCATCTACCGTTGTTTTTGCTCCAGGTGGCCGTGTATGGTATACGGTGGGGCATGAAAACCCCTGACCAGGCCGAGAAGACATTTGTAGCTCGTCATGTTTCGATTTCAATTGTTCCGAGCAGTATTATATGAAATTGATCATGGACGGCACCCGTGGACTGTTGATTATGCAGCTCTGCGAGCTAAGGCAAGATGGTGGCCTTTCATACTTTGAGAGAGCTGTGCTTGGGCTGACAGCGTATGTTTAAAGGAACCGCCCTCATCGCCCGAACCACGCTGTCTAACCGCCCAGTAAGAGGGCGGGCTCCGAAAACATCCCGAAGGGCATCGTTTCAACTTTTCGATTCTGTGACGGACAGAGATGGCTCTTGTCCCCAAGGAGTATTGGATCAAATTAGCGCCCTCCCCTCTCCTCCCCGGCCTTGGCTCTTATGTATTGGTTTCCTTTGGCCAGAGCAATCAATCGGATACTGTCCTGCTGGTGTCGGGGTGTCGCATTCGGCCTTTGGATAGATGTTTAGAAGCAGACTATTTTGTCCACTGAAGCTAATGTGGGGGAATGCTACGGCAATCATAGCCCGCATAGTAAGGGTTCCCTTCTTTGAAGGCAGAGATATAGTTGACAAAGAGAACATTTTCCTCTGGCAACAGCCAGCTAGACTGATTCCAGTGATATCTCAAAATCTGTTGAGTGTAGGACACTTCATCCGCGAATGGTGCAACAAGCCAATCAGCAAATAAATATATATTCGCCGTCTTTGAATGGCTAGCATTTCCGACATCTTCGTCCAAAAAGATATCCATTGAAATTGATGCTTGGGAAAGCTCTAGACAAGAACTGGACAATAGAGACCATGCTTCTGCTTCACAACACTGCGTACCTATTTAGACTGAGATATTGCGTCGGCTTCTCTGCTGTCATCAATGCGTCCCCCGATGTATTTCGGCAAAAGAAGTTTGATCTAGACTTATTTAGGTCTTTTATCGTACAATTTCCGAAAAGTAGATATACATCTGCATCAGGCATTAACATTTGAAAAATAGTGCCTTCACTTGAATTGGCCCTCTTCGCGTTCAGTGTAACTACTAACATCCCTCTCCTTGATTTGTAATGGAGTGAGGCTGCCTCTTCAATGATGTTTGTTGAGAATGGTTGAATTGGTTTCTCATTGCGTCATACCGAGGAATGATATTGTCGGCTAACATTCGGCTAAAGCAAGCTAATCCTCACGATAAGATAACCAACCTTGGAAGTGAGGGACAACAACATCGGCCATCTGATGAATCAATACTATCAATGCTCTGCAGGCATCAACATAAAAGGATAATAGCGTCCGTGCTGGGTTTACGGATCTGTATGTTGCGTTCTTTCTTTTCTTTCCCTTTGATTTTTAATGTAATCCTCTCTAACCGATGTCATTCCAGATCTCATCAATTAGAGTTAATATAAATTCCGTATACCCCCTTTCATTACCAAAAGTTCAATTGAACAATCATTGCAACACCGACAAAGACGAAAGAATTCCACCCCCCCCAAAAAAAAAAATAACATGCCTTACGCCATCACCATCGACCCCATAGACGGCAAGCCCGGCAAGCCCGGTCAAGTCTACTACCCGCTGAACCTCAAAACTGTTCCCACCCCTACCCCTCAAGGCAGCGAGGTACTCGTCAAGCTGACTGCCGTCGCCCTGAACCACCGAGATCTCTTCCTCCGCCAACATCTATACCCAGGCGTAACATTTGATGTGCCCCTTCTCGCCGACGGAGTCGGCACCGTCATCTCCGCAGGCCCAGGTGTCAAAGACCCGCAACAATGGCTCCGCAAACGGGTCATCCTCAACCCTGGCACGGGCTGGTTGGATGCGGAGGAGGGTCCGGAGTCGCCCACGGGGTATTCCATCATGGGCGGGACGAAGATGAATAACAAGGGGACGCTTCAAGAATACCTCACCATTGACGAGAGCGAGCTGGAAGAGGCGCCTGCGCACCTGACCGATGTGGAGGCTGCCGGCTTGCCGTTGACCGGTTTGACGGCTTGGAGAGCGCTGGTGACGAAGGCTGGCGCGAAGAATTCGAGAAAAGGGGCAGCAATATTGATCACGGGTATTGGTGGTGGGGTTGCGTTGATGGCGTTGAGATTTGCTGTGGCCAGGGGTGTGCATGTAGTTGTGACGAGTTCGAGCGAGGAGAAGTTGAAGTTAGCGATGGAGCTAGGGGCCAAGGCGGGTGTGAACTATAAGGAGGCCGGGTGGGAAAAGAAGGCGTTGAGCTTGCTACCGCCTGGGAAGAAAAATTATGACGCAATTATTGATGGGGCGGGGGGTGATTCGATTGAAAAGGGTGTGAAACTGCTGAAGGTAAATTTGAGATTTCTTTGCTATTGCATACGTCGCGCTGGCAGTTCTTTGCGGCGCTTTTCGTTGCTTGTTCAAGTTACTAATACGTAAACAACGCAGGCTGGTGGCGTACTCTCCGTATACGGCATGACTGTGTCGCCCTCAATGCCATTCATCACACCAGCTTTCCTCAAGAACATTGATGTCAGGGGCTCGACGATGGGATCTCGAAAAGAGTTCAAGGATATGGTTGATTTCGTCAAGGCGGAGAAGATCAAGCCTATTATCTCGCGGGTTGTTCAGGGAATTGACAACATCAAGGCTATTGATGGGCTTTTCGATGATATGAAGCAGGGTAGCCAGTTTGGCAAGTTAGTTATTGAGATTGCAGGCAGTGGCGAAAGTAAGTTGTAATCTAGATACTTCCCACTGTCCCTGTTGAAAAGGCCAAAATGGGCTTTTTCCGGATGGCTACCCCTCCGCGGTTATCATGAGGGCATGTATATATTCAATTCCTGTTTATGAAAGCCCCTTTCGGTTCCAAGTTATAGCTAATGGAACTTGTTACGATAGAATGAATCCGATTGAGATTTTCCGAGTAGCCAGATAATGAAGTTTTCCAACAAACCATTACCTCGGTACCCCCAAAGCATCAATCAACCTTTAGTTTAGCGAAGACGGTTTAATTTAAAGATAGGGCTAATCTTTCATCACACCTACCTATGTAACTATTTCTATTTTCTTCCCATACACATTGTGTCTTCCAAACACACCTAGTGAAAAGAATATACGGGTTCTGTGCCGTGAATCCATGGCTTCTTCTTCTTCTTCTTGGAGCCTTCCAAAATCATAATATGGCCTGTATTTTCTATCTTCTGGGTTGGACACCTCGAGAGGGGTCTCCCGCGCGGGCAATGGCTAGCGGTGCTCCTATGTGGTCTACTAAAACCATCTCTCGGGGCGTTATGGCATGTTATCATCGATCAAGCTAGCAAGTTAGAAGACCATACTTGGTCTATGAACGGCGAAGCAATGATCAGTTCAATTGCATATAATATTCAACCTCCTGCATGTCTTCACACAGCCATTCTGTTCTAAAGGGGACAAGCGACGGAATCCGCTGTTAGCAGTGTTTATAGTCCCGAGGGATGGTGTCAAGACTTAAATGAGTTAAGCGTGAGATAGGAAAGATATAGCTTGTCTGGCTGACAGACCACCAAGATACGATAAGTGTATGGTCGTCGTACTCTAGGAGCACGTTTACTTGCCAGAGAAGAAGCTGGATATATACCCAGAAAGTATGGTGGAATAAGAAGTAGAGTCAGATCTACAAAGTTACTTCAGAGATATTGGACATCCATAATCCCGTAGCTAGCCTAATCGGGCTGGATATAATGAGCGAATCTAAGTAGGAATATGCGTGAACATATGGAAGTGTGTTCATGGATATTCATGAGTTGGAATAATAGGAGGGTAATGATTTTTGAAACAAGTCGTATTTCATCCGAAAAATTTTCGACCTTTAAGATATATAATCCTGCATCTGCTCTTCAATCCAATCGTAAACCGTAGGACTTGAAATCTCTGGGCAGCAAAGAAGAGCTGAGCGTACTGTGACGGTGCAAACACAAACTCCTGAATGGTCGATCAAGACCTCGTGCTAGGCAGCATGAGATCTTCAGATAACCGATAAATACAAGAGTATATAGCAAATTGAGGCGTACAAAAGCTCCAAGACCCTCAATGTATTGATACAACTATCTCAGTAGCCAATGTACTGACCTGAAATGAGAAAGTCAGAGGTTTTGTTGATTGTAATTTGTTTCCAGTCTTTTCAAGCTAAAGGAAAAGACATTAGCAACAATCTTGATCTTTCAAATATCATATGGTGGCTAGCATGAAATGAAATGTCGTGCGACTGCAACTTGACATCTAGAAGCATATTTGCAGACGTTCAAGATACATACACAGATTTGACATTCAAAACAGATGTAAAAGTTACCGAGAAGTATGGAAAAAGGTAACTATTGAAAAGCAGAATACTTCCATAGAAGTTCACCTGTAATGTTTGGAAAACAACGCCTGCTTTTCTCTAAGATAGTATCACAATCTAGTCAATGTCGATGCGCAACTTTACAATCCTCAGAAATGCAATCTTCAATCAATTGCAACTAATCGGGATTGGGCCCAGTTCGGCATCTGATAGAAGCCAGGAGTATCAACCATTGCGTGTAAACAGTACCAAGTTCTAATAACTAGATACACAACCACGAATGGTAATGACATGCTGATGAGGAATCAGCAATTTAGCAGCGTCCCCAAGGTAAAGATCAACGTACCATCCTCACCTGATATCCTTGTTGATCATGGATATTCTGGCACTCAACTGGCACCTCTGATGCCTTTTTCTTTTGAACAAGGTTTCGGACAGGGAAAGCAATCCTTGGTCAATTTCAAATAGACCAACGGCCTAATCAACCGAAAATGAATCACAGAAAAGAAGAACCCTAGCCTTGCCAGGCCATTAGTGAGCAACCACAATCTCACTCAGCCAAACAGACGCGCTTCCTCCTATCTTAACCGCTGTGGTCATCAAACATCAATGATCACAGATATATTGACTTTGCCGCTAGTGACCCTATGCATCCGATGTAAGGGAGCAAGGGTGCAGGATCAGCTGCTATGAATAGAAACACACGCCCAGACGCTAGGGCTGTTGGCCGAATTTTCTGCTCGTCGTCATCCTCCCTGCATCCTAGGAGATCAACCTTTTTAAAACACACTTGTTAGTACCATTATTGGGAGCCAGTTGAACGAGAAACATTGATCACTACTAACTATTCGTGTACCTACATTCTGGCTTTTATTTTTGACTGTCAATATTCTTACCACGAAGCATTATTCGTACATTACTATACCATTGTTATGTTGACTCGAGCTCGCTATTCAAACCCGCCGGTTTGCGATACGAGAAGCCTACAAACAAGAGGCTGCTTAAAGAGTCTCATGATAGCGACAGCTTCTGGGTCAAGCTGTGATTGGCTTGCATTTAGCTCGACAATTCCTTATTCTTAAGCATTTCCTTCATGTCAATGGCCAATATCCTCGGAATGTGCTGTGCTCAAAACGGCGCTGCTTGATAGTGAGACATCCCACATGGAGCCCCGAACCGTCTTAGCAAGGGCCTTTGCGGGCACTCCGCAGTTCGGCTCCATCTCTAACAAAGAACGGAGGCAATAATGACGAACATCAATCCGACTCTAGCGGGCCTCTTGAATTTGGGCGGTTTTACCGACTGTGGACTTGGTGCTGTTTACAGCAGGCTCACCAATCCCTGCCTGAACCGTAGGGCATGTCTTATCGACTAGTCGATGCGAAGATATGATTTGATGCTATTATTGTCGGTAGACTGGATGAGTGTGTCTCTCTCCAGCTCGCGCCAACACGGGGTCCTGAGCTCTTGGCAAAACTTCTGTCTCCGTTGGCCCTTTTGGAGCCGACTTCTTCGTGATCATTCGTCTTAGTTCGTCAACGGGGCAAGGGGTAACCAGACAAGACGAGGAAATTCGAAAAAGAATCCGGACGTGTTCATGGTAGGAGTATCATGATCGGGTCTTACTGCTCTTTGCTGAAAGACGGCATAGCTTTTAGCCTACTGAGTATGGCCAAGATTCTCCTGAAGAGGAAAATTCTCCGCATGATCTTCCATTCCTCGGAAGAAGAGAGCAAGGTATCGGGACCATGACCCTTGCAGCAGCCTTGCATCATGTTTCCTTCATGGCACTAAACTTATGAGCTTATCTTTGGAGAACTCGAACAATGGGCTGCTGGAGGCTACTCCCTTGATGGACTTTTCCTTGGCAATCTCAGTTTAACCGAAAGCAAAACAGCATTTTGAAAAGCTGGTAGGTCTGTTTTATTACTTCAAGCATCCATTTTCTATTTATATCGAATATATACCGGCAAAACAACCTATCGGGATCACTTTATGCATTCTCAGCATTGCTGTCTGACACTCAGATATGTGGCACTAGCTGACCACTTTATCTGTTGCATATTTACCGGATCAAGCATCGTTATCCTCTCCCATTGCCCCGCCCCCGAAGAGAAAGACTTTGAGGGGTGACGAAATTGCGCATTTGCATTATCATTCTGCAAACTAGCCAGCAAAGCTTCCATGAGCCCTCTATATACTCTTTTTACCCTTGTTCTGGACACCTTGTACAGGTACCTGATCTTCAGATTGTCTCAGCCCAGCCCAGCGACTGCTTACATTGGCAGAAAAAGCTATTTGTTGTGATTGATTACACGTGCTTGATTAACCAAAAGCCTCTCATATCCGTCCTTCTTCAAGGTCAAGCGTCAATGTTTTGATGTTGGGAAAATTCTGCAACCGCCTTTTTCCCGTCAGTTAATGGCATTTTACTCCCCTGAACCGATGATGACGAATACACAAAGTCTCACCCTGCCCTGTTGCGGGACCGCCGTCAGCGTAAACTTCCCTCAAGGCTTATATTATCTAAATGTAGTACATGCACTTTGAAGTTTCGCCCGGATATGCCACATGTCATATGTGCCATTTTGCCTCGTACCTGACAATCCTTCTTTCTCCATGCACGCTGCTCGGGGGGTGTTACCATTACCCCTATTTGCTATGGGTAAATTCCTCTGCACGTTGCTGCACCAAGAGCTAAGTTGACGGGCCCAAAGCTGCCTTCCTTTCTGTTTACTTGTCAATTGGACATGTTCCAAGAAACACCTGTATAAAAAAAATGGGTTGAGACAAGCTACTGGCACCTTTATCACCATCTAGAAAGGCCCACGCGCGACGGATATTTGTGGTGTCGTCTGATACTGTAATCTCCCACTTATGGTATCGTGACTCCTGAGTTGTTCAAAAATGTATGGAATCTTCATGCCTAGTGCGCTATATTTAGTATCCCAAAAGACGACAGTTGACAGTAAAAGGGGTAATTGTTGCGCCCCTTTTACGTTATTCGTGGGGTCGTTCACGGTGAAAACGTGGCTCACAACTCAGGAGTCAGGAAAGAAGGAAAAAGAGACTATTCCTTTCCACAACCTCTTATCTATGGTTGTGGCGGCATAAGTGCGTGGTGGCTTCGGACTTCAAAAGTAGCTAGATAGAAGAAAACAAACTTTAGAACAGACCATCGGCTTCTTTATCTCTCAATGAGCAAGGGATGCTCCCACATAGATACTTACCTAGCTAGGTAGATGACGCAACAAACAAGCAGCAAAAGAACATACTATCTCGCTTTCTGCTTCAAGGGGGCAAGCTTTAAATATCTGAAAAAAGCAAGCAGGATCAACGGGATAGACCGACAGCTTCACTACCCATGTTCTCCTTTCCCGGAGAATACTTTTGAATAATAGATAGTTTAGCTTACGCGGTAAACAGGGGGGTGATAAAGGTGATATCGACAGGCGATATTCAACACTCGCATGATTTCCAGCGAAACTATTGAAAATATGCTACAACTTGTTCTCCCAAAGAAGAAGCTCAGCGGAAAATGCTTAGTCCCAAAGATTCGGAGAGTACCTAGGTAGTGACTACTCGCGGAGTGATGGGAGGATGTGATGGAAGATGATTGTTGGTAATCAGGGGGGGGTAAATAAAACTTGAACGGAAAAGAAAAGAAATGCGGTCCGCAGCCGTCCATTTCGAACGGGTTCTAGACGATATACGGAGAAAAGAGTGGCAGCTTTTGGCGCCCAGATGGTAAGTTAGTTTATCATTTCTGGTGGGCTGGGAGCTATACTATTGCTGCGAATATTCTTCCTTGTATCTGTGCACTCCTCCTAGTAAACAAATCAATAGGGTAGGAAACAAGAAATTTCAGGACCAAATTGAGCTCCAAACAGATCATCAGACGTCATATCTATCTTGCAAAGAAATCAACACAACCGAAGCGATAAGAAACAGTCCAGTCGGCACTCTTATCCCAGGAGTTCGGGTGACCGCTTCCTCGTGTACGGAGTATGTGCAAGTCGGCGGTCAGGCTTGAGCGCATACCAAACTTCCGCGTTTTTGAGATCTCTATTTTTAGAAACCAGCCAAACTCTGGGAGTCTGGGACTGGAAGTCTGGGACAAGGTAGCTTTCCAAAATCCCAAGCCTTACAACCGCTTTAACAGCCACCGAACCACACAAGCAAGCCCAAAAAAAAAAAAAAGTTTTAGAAAGAGTTGAACCAGTCGTGAAAGCTCACTGTGCTCCGGGCTGCCTTCTCTCGCCTACTAGGGCGGGGGTATCTTGGCTGGTCGAGGAGAAATGTGATATGTTTGGTCCTTCCCATCGATGAATCTTTCCTCTTTTCAAATATAAGCCGAGGGTCAGAGGAGAGAGCATTTCTGAAGCTATTGGAACGGAATAGCGGGATGGAGCAGGACTCAGCAACCTAGCTTTCTTCTCCTGGCTCTAACTAAGGGACAAATATTCATTAGAGTTACGCTTGGTTTGTTTGCTTTTTGGCATGTAGAGAGCGACAGGTGAGGTTGCAGCTGGAATATCCCCTATTGAGGCACTAATCTATCAATTTCCATAGAGCTGATGTCAATGAGGTGAGATGTATGTAGAGTGAGCATCATCATTGGCTGTTGCTCATTTATTTGGTTTTGGATCCAACATATCTGACAGCACTGGCTCTGGAAGTAAATATGCTATGTACTTGAAATAGTGCCTCTTTGTCATTCAATGGGTGAGCTTCGGAGGGGAGAGAAGTCTAAGTTGGTGAGATTTTGAAGACGACACCATGACATGTTTCTCAGTCGACGATGCTCACCCTCAACCTATCGTGTTGTACCAACCAGGCAATCTGACAGTTTGTTTCTATATTTACCCCGCGCAACCTTATGCGCGTCTTTAATCCCAACAGCAGGTCTGACTTTGTTTTACTAGACCGTTCCATTCTTTTGATGAACCGTTGGGACCAGGAGCGAAATACTAATGACTGAAGGAATCGGCAGCTGCAATGCTGGCATCAATTTGGATCCCGAAATGTGGTCAGCCCGGAAACCGACTCGGGAGTTCTGGTTCAAAGAAATGCTACATCTCATCCTAGCCCTCTCTAACAGAGGCCGAGGTAGTAGTTACTAGTAGTAGTACCGTGGTATGTCATACTCGCAGCTGCAAAGCCCGCATCTGTCCCATTATCACTTCAGCTCGGACAGCTCCAATAATTCCGCGGGGAGCGCATAAGCTTGATTTTTTCTCTCCCGATGAAGATTCAGGAACCAGGAAGTGAAGAAAATCGGAAGATCCACTACTACGGAGTACGGAGTACGGAGAGGAGGAAACGGGGCTGGCTTTTTCGCCTCTTCTTGTTCTCCGAGGCTCATCTCAAATGACCCGTTGAATTTCCATTTCTTTATGCAGACGGAGATATGTGCCCGGGCCCGGGAAGGGAAGTTGTGTATTATTGAACGCTGGTGAGCATATACTTCCAAAGGTTCAGTTGGCGGTTAAAAGATAGCCCTGCTTCGATCGTGCTGCCTGATTAACTCCAGTCTCTTGACTGAATGATGACCTGATTGGGCGAGTTCAACCGTAACTTTCCCTTCTAACTTTCTATTAACTCACGAGCATCGAGCCGTCGAGTTCTGATCTGACATAAACATATACTCTGACGATTCGAAAATTCCGGCTCTGACGGTAAGTATATTCTGCAAGTTTGTCAACCTGGCTCCGATCATGATCAGTCCATCAATCATGATGCAGATCCGTTAAATTTCCACAGCTTGATTGGATAAATGGATAACTCGGGGCAGAAAAGGGAAAGAAATGCGAGCTGCACAAAAGGGAGAAGGGAAAAAAATCTACGGTGGAGGCTCCACTGTTCCACTGGCTGAATTTGACAGTCTATAATTAGAAACGTTAGCAAGAACATCGCATGATTCGGGATCAGGTGAGAAAGGTCGTATCCGGTATTAAGGTTTTTTATTCTTCTCGTGGTGGCTATTATTATTGTGGCATCCCTGTTGATTCGATCTTTTCTCGGCTGCCTTATTTTTCTTCTCGTCGACGTCCTCTTCTCCCCCTTTTTCAAGGTGCAGCTCATATCGTCATGGAAAGGAGGAAAATCCAGCGATCATCACTTGCAAAAGGTGAAACATCTTCCGCGATCGTCGTGGGCCATCAAACGTCCGCGCAAACTCTTTTCTGGCAACAGAGTGCTCGTAACAGTTAAACCCCTTATTAACTCCTAGCAGTATTTTATTGTTCTCTTTTTTGCACAGCCTCCCCCTCGCTGTAGCGGGGGTCACGGTATCAGGAGTCAGAAGTTAGAACGGCGAGGAGACTCCGGAAGAACCAAAACTTACTTACCGTGCCAATAACCATGGCAATAATGTAATATATGGAGGGGATCGGAGAAGCCAGGAAGCAAATCAATCAAGACCTGACAAGCCATGGATGGTGTTTCTATTTATGTCTATGCCTGTTCGGGGTAAGGGTGGACATAAGCTTGCGTTAGAATGTTACGGTTACAAGAGCGTCGTGCTGTCAACCTGCCATGCTGACAGCAGCAGGAGAGATGTGATAGTCCTATGGGAATGATCATAGACCGAATAAATTAGTAGTCTGTCGAATGAGAGCCGGCGAGAGGATGGGAATCCTGAATTGGCAACGTTCAATCATGAAAGAGAATGCGAGGAGATTGTGAAGAAAAGAGTGCGGTCCAGCTGCAGCAGCGATGGTATTGACGTGGTATAGCCACCGTAAATAGATTACATCGCATGGGCTCCGACGGCTGGGCGTTTACGCCACTTTTCCTGGGCAAAGAGCGGATGCGATTGATCGTTTGTCGACTGGAACGGGTGGGAGTAGTTGTTGAAATAATGCAAGTGCCTTTTAAGATGGGTTCAAAAGAGCATCATCGTGAGCTTCTGCATTCTGTAAATAGTAATAATGTTGGATATCTTGCGCTGACTTGCATGTTGACTTTCGATATGACTTTCTGCTGGAGCTTGTATGGATGCACAGTGTGCATGCAATCCCTGCATCCGTGCCAAAGTGTATCCATAGTCGGCGCCCTTTATTAGGCTTTTGGCGGGGAGGGGAGGGGGATCGATCATTGGGGCGGTGTTTCGTCATTCCGAGCTGAAGCAAAAGAAACATTTCAATACATCGACAAAGCTGTGATAAAGAAAGAATTGATTACTGTGCTTGCGTCGCGGGCAATATAAATAATAATAATAATAATAATAATAATAATAATAATAATAATAATAATAAAAATGAGTAGGGGGTAATAATACGTGCGGGATAGGATAATATAGGGTCAGGTCGTCGTTGAAGGTTCCTGTACCCAGCCCTAGCAGGTGTTTTAGTTAAAGAGCCCCTAAATTTTAGTGGGGTCCGGGGGGGATGGATGCCCGGCGAACCCAACCCCGGGGGCTAGGCGTAGGCTATCAGTGCCCAGCAATGCCCTAAAGCTCGAGTGTACTTAGGTACGCCCCGGACCGGACAGTCGGCCATTTGCAGCCGGTGACCCCAACCGCCAACCCATGCTAAGCCGTCAAGTCCGCTGCCCAGACCCTTGTCCTCGCTTGGTCGACCTTGCACTAGCCCCAAAACATGCCAGAGAGTAAGCCGGGAGTAATAATGCCCAGTGTCCACTCAATGGACGGCACCATCTGTTTTTTGTTGCCCGTGGTGGTGGGGGGGGAAGAAAGTATGGAAGTGGTGTGGTGTGTGCGTGATGGGCCCTATGATGGCATATGGTCGTAGCAGTGGTGGCCATCATCGCCTTTGACTTAGCTAGCGTGTTAGCCTCTTTTTCGTGACCTCCGTCCACCTCTCATTATTATTATTATTCTTCTTCTTCTCTTCCTCTTCTTCCTCTTCTATCTCCATCCTCCCCTCTCGTTCCCGCCACCATCTAAATGACGACCTGATCTTATAATAATTTATTTTTCTTTCTTTTCCTGTTCGTTTTCTGTTTCGTTGCACACCCAACACTCGCTCTGGGTTCAACGGAATCACGCTCGCTACCTTTTCTTGTGTCCTCGTTGTTTTGCTTTGTCCCGAATAAGAAGAATTTCAGAAAAAAAGAGAAGAGGAAAAAAGGAACTTCTTGAATAGATCAAGAAGGAAAGAAGAAAAGAAAGAATAGGAAGAGGAGGAGGAAACATCGATCTTGATTTAAATCAAATCGAGACACAGCAAAGAACGACAAATCCAACCACTCACTGCCGCTACTACTGCACCTGATTGCCCGAGTCTCTCTCGTTCGGACTCGTTCGGCTTCGACTTTCGTCCTTGGGCGTCGTCGGACAACATATCTCTCGTTCTGTGTGCCCGCTGTATCACTGGAAAGACGTGTGAAAGCCCTAAAAAGGATTATTTACTGTACCGCCAAACGACATCTCAGGCCTCGATTGAGTTCAAGAGAAGCTAAGAAGGGGAGAAAGAGTTGCGCACGGCAAAAGCAAGAAAAATAAGAGGATCGACAAAAGAATCCGATCCGATAATCGCATACAACATCAGATCTTGTGCAATAAACGACTCTGGACTGATCCCCGCCTCGCCGGTTATTGCTCTCTGGCACCTGTTGCTTGTTCCCGTTCCAAGGCTACCAAAGAAAGAATCTGCCGTCGTTTGTCCTGTGCATTTGGACGGGAAGTAGAAGAACCAATTCTTTAATCCTTCCTACCAAATTTCTCCAAACAGGGTCTCCCTCTCCTCCTCGGTCTCTTTCCAAAGGGCGCTCTCTCTGTTAAACATACGCTCAATCCCGCCCCAATCAATCCACGGTCACATGATATCATTATTTTGAACCTTGGCTCGAATTCCAACCAATATTACCTCTGTCAGTCCTAACCCGCCATCTGCTGGACGACCGGTCAGCTACTGCATTGAGAAGAAAAGAAAGATTACAATCGCTTGCTCCTTTGTGACTTTGTGAGGTTAGTGGTTTCATTCAATCGTTGTTCTTGGTTCTGGTCATTATGGCTATTTATTCATTCGTGCTCTCATTATTTCCGCTATTACGGCTAGTGCTAGACGAGCGCTTAGTTGCTTTTCTTCTTGGGTTTAATGCCTACTCAATGTGCAGTCCTTACGGCTTCATCCTGGCTATCCTGTTTCATGACTCCATTGCACTATTGGTTTCTACCGGGAAAACTCATTTGCATTACCCACGGTTCTCTTTTCAACGTGTTTGACATTATTATCGTTTCCGATAGCTAACCTAGTTTCATTTTCCTAGCGCCTATACCAACGCCAATCCTGTCCTTTGAAAATCTTTCAGATTTTCAACCCACAGGGCACCTGTCAATTGATTCTTTAGTCACTCGGTGAGAATATTCCTAAACCATGCGACAAACCGGCGATCTTGTTTTAGAATGTGTTGATGCTAATTAATATTGCAGTTTATCACGCCGTTTTAATTCCATTCTGAACTGTCGCTTAGCTTGCTTCGCCCCCTGAAAGCCGACCTGACTAGGGTGTTTGAACAATCCCGCAAATTCCGCAGCCTTCACCTTGCTCAAGCAAAGCTATCGGATTTGTAGGATCGAACAAAGAAACTTCAAGATTCTTTCGGTCTTAAGCATCCAGCTCGTATATCTTCGGCTGTCTCTTCTGCCCAAAGATCTAAGGGAAGCCAAACCTTGGAATTCTTTCGTTAGAGCTCGTTAAGTTGGCGGCAAGCATTTGATTTCGTATCACATCTAGGAACCACGGTCCTATATGCTGATTCGGAGTCTTTGTTTTGCAACTGATTTTTTTGAGGTTGAAAAAAAAGCCTCATCTCGTCGCTCATTTTGTCTCGGAGAGCCGCCTGAGGAACTCCATCATTTTTTCCTTTACCGTTCTTTTTTGAGATTTTTTTAAATCTCGTCCACTCGCTTATTTAAACAGTTTCTGTGTTGCATATATTGCAACCAACACCGTCAAACTGGCGTACCCAAAGAATCACAACGCTCAAGTATGTCTCCCATCTTCGTACCTACATTTTTTGTTTGATTCCCCCTCTACCATACAATCTGCATGCAAAATCCTTTTCTCGTGGCGCGTACCCGTTTTCTTGGAACATCTGACGTTGGTTCATTTCGTTTTCCTCTCGTGTCGTTACACCGCTAACATTCCGTTTTCCTCCGTGTTTAGTTGGATCTGGATTTCCAGACTCCATTGATCTTCGACGAATCTCTCGACTTCTCCGATCCTGAGGAATCGAGGTTCGTAGGAGGTTTTTCCGACGGCTTTCTAGCCAAATCTAGTGCATTGTTATCTATGTCGGCTTACGAGAAATCGCCGCAAGTCGATCTATTGGGTAAGTTAATTTTCTATCCCTGTTTATCCTTTTTTTTTTTCCGTTTGGCGGCTGTGGTCTCCCACTTCGGACATAAAGAGGGGCTGTGAGATTGGAATTTCAAAAAGGGAAGGGGAAAAAAGGAAGGGGGAGAAGGGGAGAAAAAGAAAATAAACCGATGACCACATTTTTTTGGAACTTGCACCAATTGCAGATCGAGTTTTCAGATCAGAGCAGGGGGGTCGCACATGGTATGGATTTATTTTAAACTGACATTTGTTCTTTTCTTGGTTCGCCAGATTATGATGCCACGCGGGCACTCCATGATACGGCTGGATTTTCCGCCTATGCTCAGCCACCGTACGTAACACACCTGTTTCCTTCCGCCCTGGAAAGCCACACCATCCCGGACGACGATAGTGTACATTACGTGACCAATGATGGCTACTCCGGATCTCATCCGTTCGACTTGCCCCGCTCTCCCGTTTTGGACTTGGGTTCCCGTCAGCTGCCGGAAGTCACATCCTACTCTCCACTCACTGGTCATGAAGGATCAAAGCTCTCTGTCTGTCTCCAATCCCCGTACGACCTTCTACCACCTGCTGCCCCGACTTCTTTCTCGTTACTCTTTGGGTCGAAACGGTGTGAATGCATCGTTACTCCACTAGGCCTCGATAAATCCAGCTTCCAGTATGTGCTATCGGTTGATGCGCCGCCATTTGCTGCTACAGGCTGTCCTTCACTCTCGGTTCCTTTACAGATGATTATGGACGAGGGCGATGGTCAAGGATCGCAGGCCGTTCATGTTGGTGTTTTCACTTACGACCATAGTCCGCAATCCGCAGCCTCTCCTGCTGGGGTCGCGCGGAAGAGAAGGCTATCTGACGCCTCAGACGAAACATCGAGGTCAACGAGGTCAGCTCCAGTGAAGCAGCTGCGAATCAAGGAGCCTACCAATACCTTCCATTATAGCGAAAGCCTCTCAGGATCTCCGTATTCTCCTTATCTTCCAACTCCAACAACGGCGAATGCCTATCCAGCACAATATAATCCTGCATCTCCCCGAACGTCTTTGCGGCAGTATACTGGAACTCCCGGTGCATCTCAGCCCATGATAAAAGCGCCGTCCCCGCTAGCGTCATCATGGAGCCCTTCTTTTTCTACCGTCAACACTGCTACTCGCAGCCCTGGGTTATCCATGACTCCCAATTCCCACTCCTCTTCGATGCCATCCCCTGTCAAAACGATGAACCCGACTCTTATCCGCACTTCTACAATGCAGCATTTGTCGGGAACGAGCGGCCCGAACCAAGCTTTCAACCCCTATGCGATGTATCCATCCAAGGCTGTTCTCAAGCTGAACGGGGATCTTGATTCCATGGCAGAGAATTGGACGCCAGAGGAAAGTAACTGCAAGAGGAGACTTGTCCATTTCACCAGGCGCCAGACCGGTAGCACTATCCACGCTGATTTTAAGCCGGTTGCTCCAGCGGACCGCGTACCTAACAGCATTTGCATCAGCTGCATTTACTGGGAGGGTAAGAAGGAGTGCTATGTGACCAGCGTTGATACCATCTACCTTCTTGAATCGCTTGTCGGTGTAAGGTTTACGGTCGAGGAGAAGAACCGCATTCGCAGAAACCTGGAAGGTTTCCGTCCTATGACAGTGTCCAAGGCCAAAGCGGAGAGCGAGGAATTCTTCAAGGTCATTATGGGATTTCCAAATCCAAAACCACGCAATATCGAAAAGGATGTAAAGGTATTCCCGTGGAAGATCCTTTCTCATGCCCTAAAGAAGATCATTGGCAAATACGTACGTACTCTTTCGGCTTTTGCTTTTTTCCCTCTTGCTTTGTTTCAGCTACCTGCGAAAACTAACATTTTATAAAATAGTCCGCAAGTTACTCGTCTACTGCAGGAGCTCTTCCAACACCCATCGGCTCCAATTATACCAGTACTAGCGCATCAGATGCTAGTGCAGATCTGCGCGCCACATCTCCACGATCATTCTCTGAGACCGGTGTCCCGACTCAATACGGTTCTAACTTGGCAGCAAGCGGGATATCTCATCTACGTGGACCGAAATCAGCTCTCGATAATTCCCCAATGGCTGGTCCGGTTGACCTTCGATTGATGGTACCCAACAGCAGTCGGCAATATACGAACCTTCCTACCCCGTACCATTACCAGGGGATGAACCAGCCTCACCCTCAGCAGTCTCCTACTGCACACGGGAACCGGGGCTCGTGGGACTTCGGTGCCTATGTCAATTCCAGCCCGGCTACAGCGGCCCCGATCCATGCTCTCAATTATCCACGCCAGGGCCACATTTCAGCTGCTAGCCAAGATTACTCGGGCCCACCTGTGTACTCACTGAGCCATCCAACCACCGGACCATAATTTTTCTGTGAACCCTCTGCTTCTTGCTGACCAATCGGACGCGCTTCTCACATTTTTAAACATATTTGAAGGACACCATTTAGTGGGGTATGAGCAAGATGTCTTGGAGTTCCAGATTCTCTCTCACCTGGGAGATGCTTAGCTCTCACTGGGTTTCCTTGGCTGTGCTTTGAGCAACCTTTCCAGGCGTACACAGCTAATCATGCGACGCAATCACCGATGCTTGTTCCTCCTAGGCAGCTGCATAGATCGCTCCTTGGTCATGATTGTTGTCGTTTTCATTCGTCGGCCGATCTTTTCAATCTCGATGTGCTGGCCCTTGCGCTTATCACAACATCTTATCCGTGCTCCTATCTAATCGTCCTTGCACAACACGAAACAACACATCTCTCTCTAACAAACCGACATATTCTCGCTACCTACCTCCAAGGAGCCGTCACACACTCCTCATCTCCGCGTTTTTCCAGTACTTGCGACTTTTGATTTCCGAATTTCTGTTCTGTTCATTGCATAGCCAGCCCATGGGAAAAAAAAAGGATCTACTCTAGTTTCTCGCCTGTTACTTTTTTGTTCATTTCCTTTACAGCGTCCCATCCAACCAGCCACTCCTTTACCATCCGATGCATAGCGAGTCTTTTATCTAACGACTTTCCTTCGAGACACTCCTTTAACGAACCTATCAGAAACAAGCGCGGCGTTATTTTTTCGATCTAATCTTTGGCTTTCTTGCGATGTTCTTACCTTATTGGGCAAAGGACGCGTATCGAGAGGGGAAAACTGGCGTTTTCTTTTTTTGATCTGCATATTCCTTTTTTTCCCGTTCATGTCCATCCTTTGGCAACGACCCCGTATCCGTTCTAGACTTTTTACCGCTATGCGCCAAGCACCGCGCTATCTAATACTTCGATCCGATCGCCGCCCCTCCTACATTCGTCTATCATAGACTTCCGCTCCGCTCCGTCCAATTTTTCAGTCTTGCCGGGAAGGGGATATACGATTTCGTTGATCATCTTTGCATCATTTTCGTCATTTTTCTGTTTTAATATGGCTGCATTTCCAAGCTTGTTTCTGGGAAGGGAATATCTATCTGTTGTATCTTTTTATTTTCGTTTCCTGCATTATCATGCATTTACATTTGGCAAAACAGGGCCACGGACACTCCTTTTTATCTTGCACAATCGGTACGGGAATTGCATTCTGGAGCATTTTGTTTCTTGCATGCATCAGTCACTCCTTTTATATAGAGCGCTAGGACATATTTTGACGATATGTTTCCTGTTCTTTTTATATGCATCGGGGGTTTATATACATTTGCTGTTTTCATTTTGCATAATCGCATTGGGACTTGGATATGGGACTCTCTTATTATTACACTAATTTCTGCTACTTTTTTGTTTGGAAACTGGGCTTGGGATAGTTGTTGCTTGTTATTGTGTTTTTATTGTGTTTTTTCTGATTTCTGCTTGTCTCCTTTTGCTGGGAATGTTGGGTATATTTCTATAATTGTTTTCCCGTCTTGCTCCTAATATACGTGTGTGATTATCTCTATTATCTCTATATCTCATAATATCTAGTGTTTTGCTGTTATTATTTCCTACAACAGTTTGAAATGAACATGGTGTTAGTTCCATTAATCAATTTGATTCGATGTTTTATCAATGCCAATCCCTCCCATATAACAGACCAGGCCATGCTACATCATCAAATTATGCTTCACGGACTGCTCCAGAGTTGGCGATTCAATTGCAAATTTGACATCTTTTCCCCTATAACTACCATTAGGTTGCATGAAGCGTGGCTCGTTAACCTGCCTCAGCGTAACCCCAACATACGAAGACACGAAGCAGACAGTGGACACATCTGGGTATAAAATATTTCGAAACGGCCCTTGTGCACCACCCCAGCTGCATGTCATACATATTCCATACAATTGATTGCATGCATCAGTTAACCCCGCCGGCAGTGCCTGCTTAGTCATCGCCTGCTTGGTGGCGAGACAGACTGAGGGGAAACTCACAATACGGACATCCATAGATTAAACTACGAGGGAGATACGCCCGCATGAGTCACAATTCTCAAATATATCAGACATTCAATTCTGTCCACTCACCCTCTTCTCCCTCTCTCCGCGCTCCCCTTTTCACTATAGATTACACGCTGCAAAGCAAATAGCCCAATTGCAGGTTTATTTGCTTCAAAAGAGTTCCCCCCTTTGCCGCTCGTTGATAAACCCACCGAAAAAAAAAAGGTCACCCCGCACCGCGTCCTACCTCTGGGGACGTTGGAATCGCACACCCAACAGAATACCCAACGAGAACACCGCATGAGCAATTTTTTTTTCCCTTGTCCGCTACTCTTTCCCTTAAAATAACGAGACTCGGGATTTGAACTGGCTTGGACTTAGCATCCTACTTGCGCCCTAACGTCCTCCATCCAACCCCTTCGGCACACTTGCCTCTCCGATATATACACCTCCGGTTATCACCTCCATCGATTTATTACAAAGAAAGACGATAGGATATGGAAGGCATAAAGCAGACGTTTGCACGGTGCAAGCAGGAAAAGCGCGCGGCGCTGGTTGGATATGTTACTGCTGGGTACCCAGATAAGGATGATACGGTTGAGGTTGCGCTGGGGATGCAGGCGGGTGGCACTGGTGAGTAAAATGGCTTTTTTTTCTACGTATTGTTATATCATGATTCTTGCTGGCTCTTGTTGGATCTCTGGGTGTTGGTTGCCTGCTGGTTGTTGTTGTTGTTGTTTCTCCAGTTTATGTGGTGGGAATCACACAGCAGGCCGGGCTTTGGGCGCGGGGGAGGGGGTTTGGAAGTGAGCTGGTGGTTGGTGGTTGGTGTAATGGTGGTTGTGCATGTGAATGTGGTATTGAAGTACTCTCTACATGACTCTCTACTGCCCGTTGATGAGCCTCTTGGTTTTCAAACCTGGTCGCTCGTTTACTATTTTGTCCAAGTCTTTGTTCACAAAAATGCGCCGCGGAGAAGGATAGGATGGAACACCGAATATGAAGGTGAAAAAAGACAAAAGGCTTTTTGCTGACTCGTTTGTGTCGCCCATCGATGCGACGAAATAAATAAGATTTGATCGAACTTGGCATTCCTTTCACAGATCCCATCGCCGACGGTCCTACCATCCAAAGAGCCAATACGCAAGCGCTGAAGAATGGTGTCACGGTTACGTCGGTGCTGGAGATGGTGCGCGTCGCCAGGAGTCGAGGACTCAGAGTGCCCGTGCTGCTCATGGGATACTACAATCCGTTATTCCGGTATGGGGAGGAGAGAATGCTCAAGGACTCTAGGGAGGCCGGTGTAAACGGATTCATCATGGTTGATCTGCCTCCCGAGGAAGCCGTGCGATTTCGAGATCTGTGTCGCAAAGAGGGGTGAGTAACCTATTTCATTCTCTCTTTAGTTGTGTTTTTTATATTTTTGGGGATATTTTCGATTTCTTCTTTGAATGATTGGCTCTTGGTTTTTCAACTATTAGATCTAATCTAGATTGCTCTTTTGCTGATTCGTGACGTCTCATATTAATCCGGGGTGCAGGCTATCCTATGTTCCACTGATCGCTCCCATCACTTCCGACTCTCGAATGAAACTGCTTTGCAAGATCGCTGACTCCTTCATCTACGTCGTTTCTCGCATGGGTGTTACAGGTGCAACTGGGACACTAAGCGGTGGAATTCCGGATCTCCTAGCTCGCGTCCATGCCTACTCGGGAAACATCCCTACCGCCCTGGGATTCGGCGTCAGTACGAGGGAGCATTTCTTGCAGGTGCAGGAATTTTCTGAAGGTGTGGTCATTGGCAGCCAAATGATCACTGTTATAGGCCAAGCACCCCCCGGGCAGAGAGCCCAGAAGATAGAGGAGTATTGCACGAGCATCACTGGTAGGAAGGTGGAACGTAGCACAGAGTCTGAGCCTTTGACTCGAGAAGTGGGCCTTACTGAAGCACTCGCAAAAGCCCAGGAGCCGGCAGATGTGCACACCGACAAGGTGATTGCCAATGGCGAGGTCGAGGCCAAGACCGGCCTGGCCGACCAGCTTGAGGCCCTCAATGTGACCGGGCATCAGGCCGCAATGCCTGCCCGCTTTGGCGAGTTTGGCGGCCAGTACGTGCCCGAGTCGCTCATGGACAGTCTGGCCGAGCTCGAGGCAGGTTTTAACGAAGCTAAGAACGACCCCAAATTCTGGGAGGAGTTCCGGTCATACTATCCATATATGAGCCGGCCAAGCAGCCTGCACCTTGCAGACCGCCTCACCGCGCATGCCGGCGGAGCCAACATCTATCTCAAGCGTGAAGACCTGAATCACACAGGAAGCCACAAGATCAACAATGCCCTAGGCCAGGTTCTGCTCGCACGCCGCCTTGGCAAGAAGCGCATCATCGCAGAGACCGGCGCCGGCCAGCATGGCGTGGCCACTGCAACCGTCTGTGCAAAGTTTGGCATGGAATGCGTCGTCTACATGGGTGCTGAAGACGTGCGCCGCCAAGCCCTCAACGTCTTCCGCATCAAGCTGCTGGGCGCCAAAGTCGTCGCCGTTGAAGCCGGCTCGCGCACGCTCCGTGACGCCGTCAATGAAGCCCTGCGCGCCTGGGTCGTCGACCTCAGCTCAACCCATTACGTAATCGGTTCCGCCATCGGCCCGCACCCCTTCCCCACCATCGTGCGCACCCTCCAGTCCGTCATCGGCGACGAGACCAAGGAGCAAATGAAAGCGCTAACCGGTAGGTTACCGGATGCCGTTGTCGCCTGCGTGGGCGGAGGCAGTAACGCTGTCGGCATGTTCTACCCCTTCTCAAAAGACCCTAGCGTTAAGCTGTTGGGCGTCGAAGCCGGTGGTGATGGAGTCGACACCGCCCGCCACTCTGCCACGCTCTCGCACGGCTCCAAGGGCGTCCTGCACGGCGTGCGCACCTACATCCTGCAAGACGAGCACGGGCAGATTTCCGACACCCATTCCATCTCTGCTGGCCTTGACTATCCTGGTGTCGGCCCAGAGTTGTCGTCTTGGAAGGACCAGTCGCGGGCTCGCTTCATCGCGGCCACGGATGCGCAGGCGCTTGAAGGGTTCCGACTTCTGTCGCAGTTGGAGGGTATTATCCCTGCGCTGGAGAGTTCGCATGCGGTGTATGGCGCTGTGGAGCTGGCCAAGACTATGAAGAAGGGGGAGAATATTGTGTTGAACTTGAGCGGCAGGGGAGATAAGGATGTACAGAGTGTGGCGGACGCGTTGCCGGAGTTGGGGCCGAAGATTGGGTGGGATTTGCGGTTTTGAAGGCTTATGTATACCAGACGTGGCAGCATGTAGTTGTGGTCTCCTTTTTTTCTTTCTTGGTCCAGAAATTGGGTTAGAAAAAGAAAAAAGTTTTGAATAGGCGAAAAGGCGACCGATAAAGAAGATTGGGTAGTAGGTAGTTTGCCGTATAGATGAATACCACTTTTTATTTCCTGTCATCATAGACTGAGTGGTATATACACATGTATATGTTTATTTATATGCTCAGCTATAGTGATATATAATAAAGCAAGCCACCAAACAACACTGCTGATAATATCAAAAACAATTACATATCTTGAACCATGTGTGTGTTTTACTCAATGCTTCCATACCTGTCTAGGTATGGAGCTCAGTGTCTTCGGACATTGAGTTGGTTTTGTCAGATTTTCATATCTTCAGTTGATTATTTCCTCAATCAATATTGACACAAAGTACAAGAAGAAAAAAAAGGGGAAAAGAAGGAAAATGACCTACACATAGTAGCTCTTCAAAACTGTCTGCTACTCTCAAATATTGCTGACAGTAAGTGCTACATGTACATCTCAAGCTCAAGGCACACTCCAGTACACTTTGCCACAATTACGAAATGCCATTCCGTCCCTTTATTCCTTCACCTCAGAGGATGGATCACTTGCGGCTGGGAGTAAAGCCCTGCTGGCATTAATTCGCTTCTTCAACTCCTCCAAAAACAACTTGTCGCTTTCCAACAACTCCCTAGAACCATCCGGGGGGTTTTCCGGATCAACATGCCACGGCAATACGGGCTTCATCCCCCTTTGCACGTCTAGGGCGGCAGCAGCCGAAGTCAACCCCGACATACTCGATGCGACAAGCATCGCAACGGTCCGTCCGTATATAAGTTGAACGAATGGCAGGATATTGGAGCCCAGTTCCTCCGTCTGTCGGAGTTTGGCGATGTCCTTTTGGAACACTGGCATTTCAGCCACCCAAGGATACTTCCGGATGAAATCCTGAATTACCACGACACTCGTAATGCCAGAAAAGGCCATAGAATCCAATGCGACTTGGATTAGCTGTGTGGCCATTTCGGACATACCATTGTCGCTGGTACAGTACTTGTAAAAGACAGTCGACCGGAGATATGGCAACTTTATCCACGCGCGATGGATGTAAACATCAGAAGGGTCCCTGATCCGCATTTCACCATGTAGAAAGGACAGCGGCCGAAAAATACCAGCTTGGTATTGGAGAGATAAGGGTAAATCTTCGCGAACCATAGACTCGACGAACATTGCCCTCTCGGGGGCGGCAAGGGATAAAACGAGGCCATAGTAACAATACACGACGTTTATAGTCCATTCGCCATGCGTCGTGGCGTAATCCAAACCTCCACGCGGGCGTGGGATGTTCGGGAAGATGTCAAGCTTCAGTAGTGTATCAACTGATGCATCAATCTCCTTCTGTTTGCGAGATCCAAACGCGTCTTCAAGGTTAAGCATTGTAGTGACGAGCTTTGCCAGATCCTCATCGCTTATCACTGTTTTGGTATACCTTGGCGAAGTAAACTTGGCGATAAAGTTCGGGGTGACAAGGCAGACAAATGTGGTAAGCCAATTCTTCCATTTGCAGAGGACAGATTCTGCTTGGACTTTGCGAACAGGCTTTTCTGCATTGGTTCCGGCAAACATTAGGTAGACTGCTAGGTAGATCTTTTCCGTAAGAGTGGCATCGGATGGGAGAACATAGAAATGAATGTTTTGTTCGGGAAAGAGTTGAGCAGTGCCTGCTGTCCATCCAAAGAACTTAGGTATTTTGTCCACCATGGTGACTTGTTCCCCATTCACGTGTGGTAATGTGGTTGTGTGGTTCTTAGTAAGGTAGAAAGAATGTATAAACTGATAATAATTATAAAAATTAGTTACTGATCCTTAGCCGGTATATCTGGAAGAGGCTCACATAAGAGTCACTTAGAGAATTTTACTCAATGGTTCTGTAAGAGGAGTTGAATAGAAACCTGTCAGTCTTATTGACTGAAGAAAACAAAAAGAAGTAGAAAGATTTTGTGTCCGGAAGAGTATAGATTCAGTATCTGAAACAAAGAAAGAGTAAAGAAGTCTCTACCTTGATAGAGATTAAAGAAGATTGCCAAAGCAGCATAAGGACAGCTGAGGCTAGGGAGAAGGAGAGTGGGAGAGGTATAAACAAGATGGATGTGAATTCCAGCAAAGCAACTGAGGGCCAGACCCGCGTCGTTTTGCCTCAACCCCTCCTCAGACAAACAGTTGTGTTCCTCAGATTCGCTAGCTGTTAGCTAAACTTGCATAACCAGCATTGCTTTTCCTTTTCCATTTTTCACGCATGATTATCTCCATCATGCCCCTTGTTGCCGAGCAAAAATGCCGCAAGCCTACTGCCGCAAGCTTGCTTGAAGATATCTCTATGAAACCATTAAGATCGGCGTGGACCGCCCTTCGTAAGCAATATTTAGATATATGCTTCTAATCATAGTAGAAACAGAGGAGTAGTCCCTCTCGTATAGTGTTGGCGACGATGTACGTTGGACAACGCCGACATTGGACTTAGCTAGTACCAAGGTAGCTTATTCGAGAAGTCCGTCCTCAAGAGGAGGTTTTACGTTCAAGCCCGGAAAGTTTGTTAATATTGAATATTAAGAGTGAGTACACAGCATAACTCCCTATATATTCCCAAAGTCTGTTGCTCGTTCTGCCATGGAGGAGGTTGAAAATGGAGCTTTGTTGTCGAGGTACGGTCAAGATAGAGCTATGCGCGCTATCCAATCCCTTGTTGGGGTAGGCGCAATAAGCGCCCGGGAGATCTACAGGATTGGGAAAGAGATCATCACACCAATGGCATATCAGTATGAATTGTTCGGGTATATTATTTATTAACTGATCGTTACCCTTTGTAGTGCCAATCAAGACCTCAAGACATCTCTGTGTAAAGGAAGGGTAAAAGCCTGTTTTGATTCATTCGGAATGAACAACCATAACCAAGCTCCCACCCCAGTTGATAGGATTGCTGAGTGTGAACAAAGTATTAAATACATATGAACGTGTCTTATATTATTTCTGCTCCTCCAGTTCATTCGGTATGGGATGGAACAATCCCACCACCGGAGCAGATGCTCTCAACAACGGCTACGTCACCCAGAGCCTCACGAGGACTCCCCGCCTTATCACCTTTACCAGCAACAACAGCGCGTACAAAAGCATTAATTTCGCCAGCAATCCCATCGGCCTTGTAAGTATCTTGAGAGGCAACTTTACGATCAGCCCCCTCCACAATGAGAGTGGTATCAGGGCCGACACACTTGACAGTCAAAGCACCGTTGGTCCCTACAAAGATATACTCCGCCATCGCCTTGGTGGACGCAAAGGAAATGCACAAAGTGCCCAGAGCGCCACCAGAAAACTTCATTGCAGCATTGACAGTATCAACAGGCGGCAAATGCGGCTGGAACTGAGCAGCGAAGCTCTTAGTCTCGACAATCTCCTGCCCCGCAACCATACGCACGAGAGCAACGAAATGGACACCGCCATCCAAGATGAACCCGCCCTGGTATTCAGGAGCCTTACGCCACGCCGTCTCATAGTACTTGCCACCGGGCTGGACGTTGTTCCAGACGCGAGCGTGAACATGGTTCAACTTGCCAATTTGGCCGCTGCTGACAATTTCGCCGGCCTTTTTAAACGCAGTGTCGTAGCGGAACTGCTCTGCGATAGAGAAAACCAGGTTGCGCTGAGCATAAGTGCCTTCATAGTCAGCAATCAGGGCTTTGCCAGTTGCAACGTCCTTTGCAATGGGCTTCTCGGCCAGGACATGCTTGCCTGCTGCAAGGCATTTGCGGACGACATCGGGCCCAATGAGAATTGGGAGTAGAACAATGACAGCGTCGATGTCGGAGCGCTGGAGGAGCTCGTCCAGTCCATACCCGGACTTCTCGTCAGAGTAGACATCGATGTTGGTGAAAGCTTCGGTAGCACTGTTCACTGCCTCGACCACGGAATTGACAGATGCATTGGAACGCGAGTATACAGCAAGGATATTGGCGTCGTCATTTTTCACCAAAGCAGGGACATGGGCTACAAAGGGATTTAAGTTAATTTTCCATAGCTTCAAAATGAAATTGGTATATGATAACCCACCTTGTTTGGCGAAGATGCCAGCGCCCAGAAGTGCAATGCCAACCATCCTTTAGGGTAATATTGCTGATGAATAAGGAGTGGAACACACGTAACACAAAATAGAAGTAACTTCTTCTAGAAGCAATTGTAGTAGTTACGTCGCGTAACAAAGTGTTTTGTGACAGGGGCGAGATGTTGTATTTCAAGATGACTTGTTATGAAACAAGATAGAAGCTGAGTATAAGGGAGAGGGTTTTTTTTTTCGTGTCTTAAATATCTGCATTAACAACGTCAAAGCAACAACACACTTAATACTCACTTCTGACCAACATGAAAAGTCAATATCAGAGTTTCATGATACCCCTCTCTTCTGCTTACGTGATGCCGTTGCCAGGGACAGACCGGGATAAGGGTGGAATCCGGAAGTGTTGAAGATATTGGGCAGAAAGCTGATGAGCCTTCATCCCTTTTTCCCCTAAAGTTCCTTTTCTAAGTTACCTTCAGAAAGAGAAGTTTGCATTCTCATTACACTCATGATCCCCAGTTCAGTCAGTCCTTTTCACAGAGTTGGAAGTTCAACCCGGAATTAGGGCAACTCATCCACGTGATTTAGCGGAGCTTATCCGGTCCGAATATGTTCTTGCTGCCCCACAGTTTATCACGTGCCGGAGCTCTCAGGTGCCGCTTACATAACTACCTGGACAGTAGGTTGGGATGACCGCATCAGGAACAGACGACGACGAACAACATCTACTACTAAACACCACTCCCGAATATAACGGTCTCTCCGCTTGTTTTTGCTCCCCCCCTGCGAGGTTTAATATTATCTGATCGTTTAAATCCTGCCTCACCTTCGCACTTGCGGTATACTGCTAAAAAGCAGCCCAGCCCGCAACCATGGCTCCAGGAATCAACGATCCCCGGATGATGTCCGTCACACCTCGCATTCGATATAACACTATCGGAGGCATCAACGGTCCCTTGGTTGTCCTCGACAATGTGCGTTACTACTTTACTGTTGCAGTGGTGGTAAAGTGGTTGCTGATGTTCTCCTTGCGCGCCGCAGGTCAAATTCCCCCGATATAACGAGATCGTGTCCCTCACACTCCCCGATGGAACAGAAAGATCTGGCCAGGTTCTGGAAGCTAGAGGTACGTAGCGTATGCGTAGTATATTTATCGTAAAGCTACTGGGGTACTGATATCGCTATTTTCTAGGTGATAGAGCTATTGTTCAGGTGCGTGGGGGATATGTCGAACCGATTCGATATCTGATAGGCGGAATTGTTGACTTGCGGTACAGGTGTTTGAAGGCACAACTGGTATTGATGTGAAAAAGGTAGACTCGGCCAACTGACCTTTTCCAGCTACTGAATTGCGCATTTGCTAATTCTCCCCAAGACCAAAGTCGAGTTTACCGGTCACAGTCTCAAGCTTGGTGTCTCGGAAGACATGCTTGGCCGAGTATTTGATGGATCTGGCCGTGCAATTGATAAGGGCCCTAAGGTGCTTGCGGAGGACTATCTAGATATCAACGGCAGTCCTATCAATCCGTATTCTCGAGTAAGCCCGCGCACCTTCCGGCGACACATAGAACTTTGGAGCTAAATTGGTTTACTAGGTATACCCAGAAGAAATGATCTCCACTGGTATCTCGGCTATCGACACGATGAACTCCATTGCTCGGGGGCAGAAGATTCCTATCTTTTCTGCAGCTGGTCTCCCGCACAATGAGATTGCTGCACAGATCTGTCGCCAGGCTGGCCTAGTGAACACGCCTACCAAAGGCGTACATGATGGACACGAGGAAAACTTCTCCATTGTTTTCGCAGCTATGGGTGTTAACATGGAGACAAGTCGATTCTTCACCAGAGATTTCGAAGAGAACGGTAGTATGGAGCGTGTCACACTATTCCTCAACCTTGCAAATGATCCTACGTAAGTTCTCTCCCGCCCATTTAGAGAACCATATGATTGATAGTCACTGGCGCAGGATTGAACGTATTATTACCCCTCGTCTGGCTTTGACCACAGCAGAGTACTATGCCTACCAATTGGAGAAACACGTTCTTGTCATCCTGACTGATCTGTCCGCCTACTGTGATGCCCTTCGTGAGGTTTCTGCCGCCCGAGAGGAAGTCCCAGGTAGACGTGGATACCCGGGTTATATGTATACTGATTTGTCAACCATCTACGAGCGCGCTGGACGCGTTGAGGGCCGTAACGGTTCCATCACGCAGATTCCTATCTTGACTATGCCTAACGACGGTATGCTTGTATTCCGCATTGAAAACGTACTTAAATTCCAGCTAATGCATATGTCGTAGATATTACCCACCCTATCCCTGATTTGACTGGTTATATTACCGAGGGTCAGATTTTCGTTGACCGTCAGCTTCACAACAAGGGTGTTTATCCACCAATAAACGTTCTGCCTTCGCTCTCCCGACTCATGAAGTCTGCCATTGGTGAAGGCCGTACGCGTAGAGATCACGGTGATGTGTCCAACCAACTCTATGCCAAATACGCCATTGGTCGTGATGCCGGTATGTTGTCTTATATAACCGACTTTGCCAAAAAATAATATAATCTTACTAACCTCATCAATTTTTTAGCCGCCATGAAAGCTGTCGTTGGTGAAGAAGCTCTTTCGGCTGAGGACAAACTCTCTCTCGAATTCCTAGATAAATTCGAGCGAACATTCATCAACCAATCCCCCTATGAATCCCGCACTATCTATGAGTCCCTAGACCTGGCATGGAACCTTCTCCGCATTTACCCCAAGGATCTGCTCAATCGTATCCCCAAGAAGGTCATCGATGAGTATTATCAGCGCTCTGGCAAGGGCCGGGCGAAGGGGAATAAAGATACTAGAGACAACACTACAGGGGAAAGTTTGATTGACGTGTGAGGACTGTTGGCGGGAGTAAGCAGGTAGGTGGTTCACTGGGAGGTGTGGTTTCTTTTTCCTTGGATAGCTTTTGTTCTTATACAATGATGCGAAGAATTGAGGCTAAGATCTTTCTCAAATCGGTTCTGGTACGTTTTGAATGGAAAGTTCTACCTAACTCCAATATGTATACTGTCTTCCCGATATGTTCTGTCAATAAATGTGGACAGGTGACGTCTCATTTGATCTCGCTTTTGATTTATAGTTCTATGTGCCGATTCCCAATTCCTCGTTCAAGCTTGGGTTGATATCAGTTTCCTTCACTATTTGTTTATAGCAATAGCACTGGTGTTCGACGACCTTATATATACATGGTTTATGTTGTATATATCATGTTACTTTTCTTCATGTATATCTTGCCCTTTCACTTTTCATTTTCATTCGCTTACTGGCTGGCTGATTGTACGTATTTACATTTTGCAGCCTATTGAATGTGTCTTATAGCACATAAAACATGCAGTAACAGTGCGACGAAGTTGCCCCAAGTAATTTTATTAATCTAACAAATTTAGACATGAGGCGCAGAAGATCCTCAAACCGGCCTCCAAATAAATACTCGTTACAGTCTACCAAACCACGCGCGCACCTTATCCAGAACAACCTGAACTCCGACACCTAATCCATGCTTTTTTCCAGTTGCTTTTACGTCAATCCTGTCGTCCGGTCCCTCCCACTCCGACTCGTTTCTATAAAGAACACCATTGATAATCACACCACACCCTTCCTTCAACATTCGCTTTTTCTCCTCTGAGCATGTATCCTCCGCTGCACGCACATAGCACTTCGTCTCCGCCATTGTCGGCGGAATGTTTGTCTTCGTGGAATTGGCCGGCCCCGTGGTATGGAATGAGGACAAATCAACATCTTTACCGCTGGCTATATCTTTCTCTCCTGAAATAATGCGTGAAAAGAGCGCAAAGGCAGCCTCCGGTTGTGCCGCTGGCACAAAGTGGCCCGCGTCATAGACACGTGCGAATGATAAATTTCCAAGTTGGCGCACCACGCCGGCGGTGTGCGTCCCTTCGGATGTCATACTCGTAAGAGTGAGTGGTTCATAGCCGGCTATATCTCGAAATGCATTTCTATCACGGTATACCGCTGGCGAATTGGGTGAGGACGCGATGGCCAGTGAAACCGCTTCGCCACCCATCCAGTTACAGACATAATCCCTATCTCCGTAGATAAGGGCTACGCGGATCCCGGACACCAGCAGAGAAGCTAACTGTGGAACGTACGCGGTACGCATGTAGTCGCCTGTCGATATAAAGGCGGACTGAACGATCTCGCTATCATCCGTATAATTAAGGGAGATGCCCAGGGCTGTTTGGACGCTGGCTGTGTTCAAATAGGTTAGGTGGGTGAGCGGTGCGAAGGCTGACAATGGCGATTGCGAAATGTCAAAGCCACCGCGGTTGGATTTGTAGAAGGGGTTTACCATATCGTTTCGACATGTGTACATGGCTGAGAAGCAGAGTGCGTTTACCCTATCGACGTCGCCGTTTCCAGCTGGGTCGAGGGATGAGGCTGCCGAACGACAGAGGGTGATTTGCTCCTTGCAACCGCCGGGTTTGTGGAATGCTGCTAGGGAGCTTTCCATCTCCTCGTGCGAAATGGCCTGGATTCCATAAGTGTTATTGTGGGCGAAAATTGGGTAGAAGGGGTCTTGGATGAGATCGTCGATACAGCCCTGGAGAATTCCAAGGGATTTCAGGTTTATTTCGATGCTGGTTTCTTTGGGAATATCGCCATTTCTGAGCGCTTCGTTTTGCTTCTCAAAATGCGTTGCAAAGGCCGGCCCATACTTGCCGCCGTAACTCTCCGTAAAAAGGTGAAACCCAGCTGACCCAGGATGATACTGCGGGAACACGCCCAGAAAACCCTGGAGCGTATGCCAGAAAGCTTTGGCAGCCGTAGCTGTCGTCTTCGTCGTCTTCTCGGGATTATTGGAGCTGAACGTGCCATTCAGAAACGCACTTTCTGCGTATCCAGAAGGTACTGGTGCTGGCGGAAACGTATAAGACGATGACACCAAGTCCAATGACCCATTTCGCAGGCTATCGTATGAAAACCCAGCCTGTACCGGCTGGTCTATGAATAGCAAATTGGATGCTCGATCCCAACCCCACTCCCGTGCACGCGTACCCATCTGATTCCGTGACAGCTCTATTGCCTCGCAAGGCCCCACTTCTTGAAACAGACCGACGAGACTACTACTCCCCGGTCCGCCATTCAAGTAAATGGTAAGGGGCGCTGAATCGACATTTTCTCTGGCCTCAATGAACCAAAAAAAGGCGTTTATGGGGTACTCCTGTTGGACGGGAGAGATCGTTGATGGGGACAGGTGGACGTAGCCGCTATACTGTTTTTGGTAGGGAGAGGAGGTATTGCAGGCCCAAAGGGGAGGAGATTTGTATGAGATTGTGATGTTGTCGTTTATTGGGGAGCGGATCGTTTTTATGTCGGGATCATTATTTGCGATTGGCGGAAACTGTGCTGAGGAATAAGATAGAACTGTGAAGAGAAATAGAGCCAGGAGGGGAAGGAGTCGCCATCGCACCTAGTAAGTAAGTTAGCAGCGTAGTGCATGTGTGCATACGGAATTGCATGAACGTGGAATTTGATGCATTGAAACATTGACTCTTACCATATTGACGGCGCGCACACCTGCAAGTAGTTTGTAGCTCAATAGCTACTATGGGCAGGGTATCTAACAAGTGAACCATCTCGTGCTGGTTTATCTGCCTTATCACCACTGGGACCACAGCATTTTTAACTAATTGCCTGGCAAGAAGATAACAAAGAGTAAAAACGAAATAAATCCTCTCCGCAGACGTAATCGCAAAATCACCCACGTTGAACCACGCGACTGCGCGTAACCGTGTAACCGTGTAACTTTAGAGTGGGGGATCAAAGGGTCCGGAGTCCGACAAACAAAGCCGGGAGGGACCTTCAACGTAGCCCAAAAGAACGGTGTGGGTGGATACAGTCGCACACTGGTGGGAGAACAAAAGAAATACTAATAAAGCAATATTAAACTTAAACACTGAGTTAGAAAAGACCAACCCAATTGAACAGGGCCCAAGTTCAGGTTATTGCTTGCTTACATTTGATAGCTATCAACTGACAACGAGAGTACGAAAGAGATCGCTTGTTCTGCATGTATTATCTGCAAACTCCGCACTCCGCACTCCGCACTTGGCATGTGCAGACTGGAGTTTTACTGCACAATTGTTGCTTGGTATTAATTATTTGCGCATGAACATAAAGGATGTTAGGGGTAGAAGAATATAATATATAAAGTACTATGAATGTAAACAATCAAGTTGTTATTTCCCAATCTGATGGAGCAAAAGAAGTCATATTTTCTAGGATAATAAATAAACCAAAGGACAGCTGCAGTCTTCCCTGAGTCATAACACTCATATTCTTGCTTGTGAGCCGTAGCCAGGACTCAGGCGTAAAACATCCGGTATTCTGTTGTTGGGTTGATTGATGTTCAGTCCAAGATCTTTTGAAGCGGTGTCAAAACTAAATTTAGCTAAAATTTAAGCTCATGCGGCTAATCCCAAAAAGGTTAAGGTTTGCGAGGCCCGAGCCTGTCCAGCACCTCGTTCAGGGCTAACCTTGGAACTTCAACCTCAACATCGTTTGGAAGACGACTCGGGACGAGATGAGATTGTGACATGGAATCAGCCTGCTTTTCATTATTGGCAAGAAATGCTTATGGCAAGCCACAGCACATATGTGATGATGACTACCCACAGAGACTGAGGAAGTTGGCGTGCGGCCGGTGCGCGTGGTGGGTTCCAGGTTTTCTCAACCTGCTTATACGCGTATTTTCTCAACCTCACGTCAAAATGCTCCGTACGTGGAACCTGATCAAACTTCTATCTTTCGAGATCTTGGAGGATTATTATACATCTTATTCAAATAACATATTGACTACCCAGCGTGGATTATAAACCGGATCGTAGGGCGGTGCTAGGTGCCTTATGCTAGTTCCAGCCAGCACACAGGCGACAATACACATCGTCACTAGCCTTGCCAGAGCCTTAGTATACGTCATGCACAGGGGAAAGATTTATACGAGTATTGAATAGCGCCAGGGAAGTGGCTCGATGTCTCCAATTAACCTATCGTATATCGCATGCTTATAACTTCTTATAACTGATCAACGCTGTAAATTCGGACCGTGAATCAGACGGCAGAGTATAAGTACCCCGGTGCTCCTTTCATTATTCTTGTCTGAAGAATATCAACAACTATCTTTCGTTATACACTTTGAATTATTCTATTTCTCTTCTCTGTTTGTTTCAAGAATTTTGGACCAGGGCAAAATGCTTTGGTCCCTCGTTTCTATCCTTCCACTTCTCTCCCTGGCCGCGGCCAAGGACATCCAGCCAACAGAAGAATGCCCGCTTCTCGGTCCAACTTATTCTTCGGACTTCGATCTCACAGAAACCAACGCCTTTTCTGAGGCAAAAAAGGACTTTCCCGGCGTGGTCAAAAAGATATTTGAAGACGAAATTGTCGACCCTAAAGTATCTTCTTTCACAATTGACGTTTTCTCGACGTTCACCAACAAGTCCATCTACTCGTATTCTCACCAGGCCACAGAGCCATCTCTTAATGAGTCATTTCCTGAGGGCGGGATAGGCGACAAAACCATCATTCGCGTTGGCAGCGTCTCCAAGTTATTTACGGTTTATGCAATCTTAGCTCAGGCAGGAGGTCTAGAGGTGTTTGATCACTCGGTGACAAAGTATTTACCAGAGTTAGCACAATATCCCCCAAAGGAGAAGGACAATACTCTCGAGAGTTTCGCCTGGGAAAACATCACGATTGGCGCCCTCGCAACTCATCAGGCTGGTACCGGGCAGTTTGCCAACCCATCTATTGCATGCTTCACTCCAGAGAAGGACAATTGTTCCACCTCAGAATTCCTCAGGGAAATGCTAGAGGAAAAAGTACCCAGCCAGCCCGTCTTCCAATCTCCACTCTACTCCGATGGTGGTTTTGGCGTGCTAGGACGCGTCCTTGAGAAGATGACTGGTAAAAATTATAACGATGCTATTCAAATCGTCTTGTCCAAGCCATTGGGACTCAAAGACACCGGCTCTATAATTCCCAAAGGTGACGACGTGGACGCAATTATCATACCTGGTGGTCCTCCGACGAGTGCTTGGGGATTTGATAACCAGCTCACTGCACCGTAGGGTTTCCCCTTCTTCGTTGTTCCCCCAACTTCAACCTCAACCTCAAGCTAACAGGCAAACCAGCTCCGGCGGGATCTACTCTAACCACGCCGACCTTCGCACCCTAGGACTCTCCATTCTACAATCCAAACTCCTCACACCAAGCGAAACCCGCGCTTGGATGAAACCTCGTGGCCACACCTCATCACTAGTGACCACCATCGGCGCTCCCTGGGAGATCAACCGCCTAACCCTTCCCGTCGCGCCCGGCTCAAAACACTACCGCGTCTCCGACCTTTACACCAAAGGAGGCGGGCAGCCAGGCTACACCGCCATCTTCGCCCTGTCCCCCGACCACGGCATTGGATTCTCCGTCCTCGTTGCTGGCCCCACGGCAGGCGGTGATCGCTGGCCCATCCGCGCCGCTGTCGGTGAGACCTTCGTTGCTGCAGCCGAGCATGCCGCCAAGGAAAATGCAGCGAAGAAATTTTCTGGCGTCTTTGGGGATGGAAAGAGCAATATGACTCTGACTGTGGAGAAAGACCATGTGGGTTTGGGGATGGAGAATTGGTACGTTGATGGTGTTGAGTGGCGCGCAAACATTACGCAGCCTGCCCTAAGTTTGCCAAAGGGAAAGGACCTGATTGTGCGTCTTTATCCTACTGGACTTGAGACGACGGAGGATGATGGGTCGACGATTAGGCAGTACCGTGCTGTGCCTGAGATAACGCCGTTGAACCCGCGGCCGGCAATTGAGGGTGGGAAGGGTCTGTTCGATGATCGATGTATTACTTGGTTTAGCACTGCGTTTTATGATTTGGAGACTGGCATTATTGATGAGTTTCATTTGAAGGTGAGGAACGGGGAGTTGGTTGCGGTCATTAGCAAAGCGGCTGAGAAGGTTATGAAGAGGAAGAACGGTGGGAAGACAGGGGCCTAAGGAGAATGAGAAGAACACTGGCAAAAAGGAGAACAAACAGGAGGACAAGAAGGACGATGAGAAGGACGATGAGAAGGATAACTAACTACCAATACTCATACTAGTATCCTACTGGCCGTCGCCGCGATTGATTCCGATTACTTTCATCCTATCAGTATAGCAAGGTGCTCTCCTGTTTTGCATATATACATATCGATACAAATAATTTCATTACAATTTGCTTTGCTCGATCTGGAGTTGTCCCAGTGTAGAATTTTTGAACTTCTTTTGACAAGGTTGAACTTGATTGACACTTAAAGTTAGTATATTCCAGACACCCAGTATTAAGGAGTTCGGTTCGGCCGGTGTCCTAATCGAATCCGGTACCTACTAGGCCGTCATACTCCAGTGGTTTCTCAGACCGACTTGTGATATTTTGCAGCTCTACCAAAGACGTCATTTCTTAAATATTGGAGGGCAGTTGGATTCCTCTGCTAATGTTCATGCTTTCAATTTTCATGGTGAAAACTTAGTGTTAGGCGCTCCGTTAGAATCCTATATCCTCGACATTGCAGAAGAAAGATATTATTACTAGTTACTTTTAATAAAGCCCCGCCTAAATCCAAAACGGAAAAGGTGAGTAGAATAAAAAAACGGGATAAATACAGGGACCGGCCAAGTGTTAGGTCAGAATCTGCCAGGCCTGCCTGCAGCGGTCGAGTCGAACTTGCATGTAATGCGTAGACTAATAACCCACGATTTGCAGCATTTGAAAAAGCTGATGAACTTCTGTATCCACGATTCGGGCCCTTTTGAACAGTCCGCCATCATTAGTAATAGTATACCCAGTAAGAGATATTTGGGCGAGAGATATAAGATGGGCGGCGACGTGATCTAACATGTCATCTGGGTCTAATTCCGGACCTTGGTTCTCCGGGCAGAAAGGGCATTCTCTGATTTTGTTAGTTCGAGGGCGCTCGTATGAATGACATATTCCAGCGAGGTAATCAAACTCGTGCCTGTCAACGTGGTGATCATGATACTTAATCAAATGGTCTTTGAAGTCAGACCCATTGTTGAAGGAGTATACTGTGCCTTGATGGGTGGTGTCAAAACAAGTCCAGTTCTCATAAAAATGCTTTCCTTGCATATGTCTGATCCAATCCTTTCGGGATTCGAAAAGCGCAAAAGTCCAATTGCAAGGCACCACCAGGCAAATATAGGGCATGAGATCTCGAATAATATGAGTCTTTTGCGTTTGTAAGCAAATTATTCATGCACGAAAGTACTAAGAAATGTAGATACTGAACAAACCACAAAGCAATATGGACATTGAAACTCCTCAACATTCCCAGATATTACCGGTGGTGGCGGGAGGCTTACATCACTAGACATCAGATGCTTAAGCTGGCCTTTCCCATCCGGATTGACAGAAAATGTATCATTTTTCTGGTGAATGTGAGTCGATCTGGGGATGGATGAACCGGCTTTCGCTTCACGTCCCGAATTTTCTAGACTTCCTGCTCCACTAGACGTTGCCCCGAAAGGTGACTTTGTTGCGTTTCAAGTTTGGCTGATGTCCAAGTTTTCTTTCAATGGGATGGTTCCCACTTCCTTTGATTTTGACCAGAAGAAATGTTGTCGGCGCAAACAGATAGTATTTACTAGGCGTTCCCGCAAGTCAGCGCTCGCTTTTGAACCTTGCGATAACGAGTATATGGTCTTTCCGACGTCCGGTACGAAATTTTTCAGTGAGATCAACATCATTCGCATACTTATGTTTTGCTTCAAGTTCCCTGTAGCCCGTCCCGTTGCGACGAAGCTTATTGTAGATAGGAAAATCGAGAAAGTCATTTAGGGCCTTATGGATATTTTTGAGTAGAGCAAGACTTCCTCCTTCGCTTGAACCGGCCGCTCCCTTTGAAACGGAAGCCTGCTCTAAATAGATGTTTGTTAGCGTCCACGTAATGCAGAAGGCTTGTCTCCTCATGCGTAGTAATAAGTATACATACTCGCCTTAGTGAGATTACTTTTTAGCAGTTCCAGTTCCGTTAGCATAATTTTCTGCATCGATGTATGTCGCAGCCTCCAGTCCATCGACTCCCGAGTAGGGGCAAAGATGGAGTTTTGCTTAATCCAAAGGTTGTTGAATTTGGAGATGTGGGATTCTGCCTCTTGCATATGGAATTCGTCCTCCGTGACAGACTTCAACAACTCATCAAGCAACTGGCGGCATTCTGCAACTTCTGTAGCAATAGCCATGGTTGCACCACCAAAATCTTGACCAGGGAAATGGCCACGTTCTGCTGTGATCCATTTAAAAAAGCAAGTTCCTCCACCTTTTATAATAATCCTATCATCAGTCTTTGTTCCGTCATCTTTATTGAGTATTCTTTGTCAAAGAGTATACCAGAGTTCTTAGAGCTCAACAGACAGAGTAGAGTTTTCAAAAGACTCGGAGTTGGTTGTTTCATCGTGGTGATTCTCTCACAGTTTTATTCTCAAGTCTCTGCAATCATCTGTTAATACATTGCTCATCGACAGTTGGCCGCCATGTAATGAGATAGTGCTTACTGATTAAATACGGAGTACAGAGACACAAATACTCCAGGTTTAACATAGTATTTAAGAGCAGTCTCGGAATTGAGGAAAGCTTTATGGCTATGATGTGGTAATAGTAGAATCTATATGCTGAAATGTCAACATCATTTTTGTTTCAGAGAACGTGTGACCATTACGGACTATGATAGACCAAGCAAGGATCAATCATCCAGTTCTAGTTGGCGCATGGGTGTTATCCGTAGAGACTAGAGATCTCTCATTGGCTGAGGCTCATAAAAAGCACTGCATGCCTAAAATGAGGGGTTCAGTGCACATTCTAACCATTGGATTTCGCATCGGCTAAGTCTGCCAACTTCCGAATCAGTGGTAACATCGTACATCGGAAATTGGCATCAATATAATCCCCGCAGGATGTCTCAACTTCCCAAAGTTCACGAGCGGAATCAGGCGCTGCACCAGGTCAAGCAAATCAAAGACATCGCCTCGAAGCTCGCCGACGACCTAAAAGAATATCCTGACCTTTATGGCAATCTCATGGAGGCCCTTGGAATTCTAGCAGCTGGGACAAATCATGTCGAAATTTCTCGATTGGGCCCCCAGTTAGAAGCCCTTGATTTGCTAAACGAAGCTGTTCGTGGCCCGCTTCGACAAGGCTATGAATTGAACGAGCTCTCGAAAGACGACCGTCAAACAGTTACTAGTTTGACTAAAGTGATAAATGCTTTGAATGAAGTTGTTCACAGGGACTATGTGGATGCGGAGCTGGAGGATATCAATACGCGCCGCGTGTACCAAAACGATATAGAACGGCCTAAACTACCAATTAAAGAGGAAGCCTTTACCGGAGAAAAAAGTATTCGCCGTCTCACACTGGCGTTACATGACACCCTTCATCAGAATTGGCCTTGTCGAGTTGAAGGACATGACCATAATAGAAGGCTAGGTCATTGTGTTGAGGCAAAACTTTGCCTAGATCCCAACTGGAGCTTCCGGGACCCTGATCCGCTGCACACTAGCTTTTTTATTTTATTGGTCGGCTCGAGAACAATTCAGGAGTGTCGGGTCAGTCTCTGTGGCACCAGGTAAAAAAGCCCCTATTCGACGATGGCGTGGTTCAACATTAACTGACCGGTTCCAGTGGGCACAGTGACACCAGTAGACTTGCCTGCCTCGTTGACTGCCAGGATTCCCCAATAGCCTGCTTACATCTCATAACGAATGATAAAAATCGATTGTGCGACTTAGACGTACGGCAACCGCCTGAAGTCCTACAGCCGGAGGTGAAATTCGTAGAGAACAGCCTTGGGGGTTTACTTGAGGTCGTGAAGCTCACAGACGTTGAAAAACGAGTCCTTGCGATAAGATTAGCGCGGTCAATCTTGCATCTTATGGACGGTCCATGGATTAATCAGTTATGCATAGATGACTTCTCACTCTTTTGTAGAATCCAGGACAACCAATTGTACCAATCTTTGACAAAATCTTCCTTTCAGCAAGTCTCGTGCCAACCGATTCAGAGTACGGTACAAGCAGTAAACGAAATCGTTACCAAATTCATCCCTTCCCGACAATTCTTGCCTTGGGGACCATCATGATGGAGATCGGGCTAGGCGACAAGCTTTCCAGCATCTACAGCCAACAAATTTTTACGGACTTGAAGTCGAAAGGCAATCCGTTTTTCCTTGCTTGGGACCTTTTTTTCCAGCGTGAGCTTCAGCCGCATTTCGGAACCGGACTTCTATCCGCTGCTCAATTCTGCATAGAACGATCATCGCTCTTTGAATTTTTTTGATGGAAGGAGTAGAGAAGAAATCTTCGAGGATCCAGAATTCGTCAGAACATATTACATAAACGTTGTCAGACCTCTAGAGGAGGATCTTGTGTATGGAGACAACTGGACTTGCGAGGAAGTCAATTCGCTCCAACATCACAATCCCCCGAAGGAGGCGCCTAGAAGTTCATCAACGAGCTAGAAAACGGGAAATGATCAAGCGAAAACAGTTGGCATCGAAAACGGAAGCAGGAAGATGTCGAATGGACCTGATATACGTTTCGCCCCAGTACCGGCCCTTAGAGGGGCGGAGGTTTCCATGGATGTCATCCACTAAGTACTGCTAATTAAGGGGAAGACCAAAGCTTTTACGCAAGAACACTATTCGCGGTCTCTTTGGAGTCCCGGGATTTTTTGAAAGCGCAGTCCCAGATAGCAGCTTTGGGGGGAACTGGGCACTCAAATGCGAGATTCATACAGGCCGACTGGTCAATGAATTCAAGATGACTATAGCGTCAAAGCAACCCGATGCTATCTCGGGAGTGAACGTCGTTTCAGGGAAGTTATAAAACAAAAGCAAAACCCCCTATGTTTTTTGTTCGTTTCGATCCGCGACCAGGATGTCCTTTTTTGCTCCCAATATAATTGAATTTGAGAAGACGCGATAGCCCGGCAACTGTAATAGCAATAAGAATACTACTTACTACTCCGTAGTAATTTGAAGCTATGGCGGAAATATGCGGCGTCTATGGCGGCGCGTCTGTCGCTAGCCTAGGTTAGCGCAATACGGTGGCGCGAAATTCTAAACAGTGTGATTTACTGCGGGCGACTTTTTGAATTCATAGCAAACTTGAAGAATAGTACTACTAGTATTAAAGGCACCAATGGCCCTGAAAAGCAGATGGATAACTTAATAGGCGCCGATACTCAAGGTGTCCTACTTGATTAACATTCTTCTCCTTTCTCCCTTTTTTGAATTGTCACTTTAACGTCGTTCGTATAGACAAAAAATTCATTTACCAAAGACCACTCCTTTTGTGGGTTTACAAGGTCAAACTTGGAAGCCAAAATAAAATGTTAGTGTCACAATTATTTAAGAAAGTGAATGTCGATCAATGAAGCAAGACGCACCTTGAACCTTGTCAGCAGTTCGGGGACAACCTTATACATTTCTAGATACGAGATGTTTCGTCCTAAGCAGACTCTAGATCCTCCTCCGAACTACCAGGGAAATCCAGAATCAGTATACTCTTAATGAAGATTCGATCTGTTTTGTGTTGAGGAACTGACCGCAAACAATGCCCGCTCCATCTCTTTCTTATGAACCTCGCTTGCTTCAATCCAACGTCCTGGTCTCCAGAGAGCAGCATCTTTTCCATACACCTCCTTGTCCTGATGCACAACCCATGCATTCACTCCTAGCACTGTACCTTCTTGGAAGTACTTACCACATAACTGTATTCCTCCTGCCGGAACAACACGCTCCAAAGGAATCCCTATCGCAGGCGTCATTCTTAGGGCTTCTTTAATGCAGGAGTCAAGGTAGGGGAGCTTATGTGCAAGATCCCAAGGAACTGGCGACGGAAGATCTACATTATCTAACTCCGCGAGAAGAGTCGTCATAGAGTCTGGGTTTCTTAATAAGTAATATATCACTGCAGTCAAAGTAATTGCAGTGGAATCGGAACCAGCTTGTACGTTTTGTTGGCACCACGATATTATCCAGCTACATACAGCATAACTTAGCAAGGCTGCTGGATTGAGGCGTATTACTGGACTTCTTACAAATCAGGGATACTTGGATTGCCCTCCTTAATGTCCAGGAAGCGGGCTAAAAAGTCTCGCTGTTGACCTCTCTTTTCAGGATGTCCCTGCCGCTCCTTCTTGCGCTCTGCTATTCGCTCAAGAGCAAATTTCAGGACTGGAGACGCTCTTTGCTTTGCAAAAATGCCAACAAGGGGATTTTTATGCAGCAGCTTATCGAGCCAGGGCATCTGGCAAGTCTACCATACCAACGCCAATTGGCCTCTATCAGTTCCCTTCTTTCAACTTAAATTGCGGACTAGGGAGAAGGGATATGCAGAGGCTCTTTCTCTTTGAATATCAAGGACAAGGCTATACTCACGGTAGCAACATACCGAAACCTCCTCTCTATAGTTTTCAGGATGTCGTCCACGTCCTCCTCCCGTTCCAAGAACCCGAATCTCTTCCCGAAGGTAATTTCCATGATAACATCGGTTGCGAACCAATGCAGCCACGTACCTAGATCAAATGCCCTCCGTTCATCCGCCAGCTTTTCCAGCTTTTCAAAGAAAAAGGCTTCGGTGCTCTCCACCAGCGGCTCATACGTCTTGAGATTGGTCATGGCGTACACTTGCGCAATCGGGCGCTTCATCATCTCATGAACGAATTCGTCGCGCGTGGAGAAAATTGTAGGAACGACCTTTCCATGAGCCACGTTTCCCATGACTGGATAGAAAGCCGATTTTGGGAAGCGTGTGCGTGTATTATATAGGATGGGAATGGCCGCGGGGGAGCCAACCGAGACATTATTGGGCCCGAGGCGGACGAGAGGCCCATAGCGCTGGTGAAGGCGGAGGTGATGTTCTTGGGCAGATCCAGTACGAACAAGCAAGAGACGATAAATGTCAGTTAGTTTGGCGAGGAATGGGCCTGGTATGGAGCGGAGATCGGAACGAAATAATGGGAAGACAATGAAATGGTAGAGGAGATAAAGGATGAGGGGTATGCTGAGGGTAACAAAAGCTGGAAGAGATGCGAAGGCGGCCTGGAGATTAACGTGGCCCATCTTTTTTATATCATGGAGGTAATGTATTCTTCGGTGGGAATAGCGTGTTTTCGCGGTTTATACAGTGTATTTGGGCGCTGACATTGTAAGTTATATATGAAGTCCATGTTTGTGAGGTTCTACGGTGTTACCGTTGGGGACCCCAGATTACAAAGCGGTCTATCTGCTGACTGCAACACCTTTCAGCTTGTTCGTGTCTAGAAGATGATCAGGTCAAGGAGCCTGTCCAAGTTCCTTTGCTGAGCCGCAGTCGTTAGTCGAACGAATACTTTCCGAGGTTAGACCCACCGATCAGCACGTTAAGCCTTCGGGGGCTGGAGATCATTGATGTCGAGGAGGGGAATCTTCCGCTCTAAGCGGCTCATAACGCAGCATTAAGGCCCTGTTCGGCGCAGTGTCGTCCTTTCTTCGAATTAGTTAAACCTCCATCAGCTCCAGATTCCGCTGAATAATTGCTTTGCAAAAAGGTCACTCTCAGCGTTATGGGATAAGGCCCGATCAGATTCACTAGAGGAAAATTCCAAATATGTTACGAAATGAAATTATTGAAGAAGTGGGAACGAAGTGCGAGACAAAAAGTTCTCGCTTCTCAGAAGTGGCCCATCATATAGAGCATGGGAAGACAACCAGCAGGTTACGGTTAACCGACAACCGCAAATGTTCGGGCAGTGATGTCAGTTAGAACTTAGAGAACATGCCTGCTCGAGCTGTCATAAGGCTAATTGTCCTTCAGGTGTCCTTTAACGCCATTATGCAGTCTATGTCCGCGGTCGATTTAGCTCGGTTGATCTTCGGGTGATAACAGACGTCTTGGAGATCTAATCCGTAGGCAACATCAGAATTTTTGCGTTTGCCCTTATCGAGGATGAGAAGAAACGAAGCACCGGCAAGCATGTAGCGATCCGTGACTCAATAGAAGATATCAAATTTCAGAGGCTGTTTTCGTTCCCAGTCCCAACATTGCCACATGGTATGGAAACACGCATGCAGTCCAGTTGCTTTAAGAGCAATTATATATTTTACATTATTTCTACTACGCAGTATTCGCTTTCTTAAAGATAATTTCGAGAAGGAAAACATGCACATCGCCAAGAACGACGATGCCATTCACTGTGGGGTGTAGCTAAGCGGAAATGAATTTTAACTGGGGTATTCCTGGGGAAGTCTCCAAACCCCGAGTCCATTTCGAGTTTATGCTCCGGAAAGCCCTGGAGACTTTTCCTCTTCTTAAGAAGAACGTTGCCCACTTCCCTGATTCATATACTGTCGTGGTTTGCAACAATCAGCAAGTAACTCATGATGTTCCTGCGCACCGTCCTTTCATGGGCTGCTGCCCTCGCGTCCTTGTCCGAAGCTGCAACTACGGGATCATTCAGCATCCTAACCTTCAACGTGGCTGGACTGCCGGCTTGGCTTAATCCCAACGACACGCCTGGCGATAAGGAGACAAATGCAAAAAAGATAGGAGCCAGACTTGCCGAACATGGCCATGACGTAGTCCACCTTCAAGAGGACTTCAATTACCATACCCACATCTACGAGACTGACAACCATCCTCACCGTACAGCAACCAGTGGAGGCGTTCCATTTGGCTCAGGTCTCAATACCGTAGCGAACTATCCCTGGACGGACTTTGAACGCATCAAGTGGGATGATTGCTCACTGAATTCCGGTGACTGCCTGACACCAAAGGGCTTCACTTTTATGCGGTTACAACTTGACGAAGGAGTGTCCATTGACATGTATAATTTGCATGCTGATGCTGGGTAATTGAAATCCCTGTCTCCCTTGTTGTCTGCCTTGTCTCTTCTTGCTACGTTTTAGCTGTGGGAATTCATCGTAGCACACGATCACTGATTTGAGAGAAATCAAAGTTCCGATTCGCGTGATATCGACGCCCGAAAGTCCAATTTCCAGCAGATGGCGGACTATATCGCCGAGAACTCAGTCAATAACGCCGTGATTGTTGCTGGAGACATGAACTTTCGTTACACCACTACAGATGAGGGACTCAGGGGGTTCCTCGATCAAACCGGACTAAGAGACCCGTGGGTGGACCTTGTTCTCAATGGAGTTGCTCCCGAGGAAGGCATTGAGGCCACAGTCTGCGAGAACCCGACCACTATCAATACATGCGAAACGGTCGACAAAGTATTGTGAGTATATCAACCTCGGTGAAATTGTGGAAACCGTGCTAATTGTGTGCTCAGCTACCGTGGCAGCACCTCGATTCAGCTTGAAGCTACCTCTTGGAGCTACGATAGCTCGAGATTCCTCCAGGCAAATGGGGACACTCTATCTGACCACATCCCCGTCACGACCAACTTCACATGGAAGCTGACTTCGAGTTATTAGTATTTGGCGGCTTTGCTGGCCTGGTTTGCTTGTGTAGCCTGACGGGTTAAGGAGTCCAAGTTCCGGTTAATATAATAATATGTATGACTAGCTAGAATGCTAGTCGAAGCTCTGGACAACCCTCCATATTCCACTTGTATAGCAGTATGCGACAGCTGCAGTACAGATCGAACCTGTACGGATGGAACGATCCGAGTAAAGAGCATGTCTTATAGAGATGGAAAAGTTTCAGGTGTAGCGCTTTTGAAACGAGCCTGACATCGACAATGATCTACTAACTTTATAATCAAGTGAGATGTTGAGAGTGCCGTACACGTCTAGACCTTCATATACCTCAATAGCGCGATAAACGCTACTATTATTCTTTTTCGGTAAACGCGCGCTGATTTAGCCACCAATGGAATTAAGTTACAGGTGGCGGATATGAAAGAATCCGGCACCACTTAAACTATACGGTATAGCCAGCGGAGAACTCTAGAACCACGACGACCCATGGATGCGAACAGCATGTGGGAATTATACCCGGGCGTTCTTGTTGACAGGACGTATGGTCTACTTCATCTCAATGACATCAGCGCGAGAATGCAGCGTCAATTGATCCCATCTTTTGAGTTTTCATTTTGACGAACGAGAGGCTTAAGAGAATGGGCTATGTCTACATCTTCACCAAAATACGGTGGTTGATCATTCCTTGAGGATTGATTCGAATGACGTATGTAAAAGCATATCAGCCCGTCGAGCCCGACAAGGAGTTATAAGAGAAAGGATAGCTCTTGAAGCACTTAAAGCACAGCTGCATCAAAGTCTATTGCTACTTTTTTCTGATCTTCTTCACTACTAATTGAAGTATCTGCTCCAACATCACTCCTATACACTATTTTCAAGTGAGGGTATAATAATCAAAGCAAAATGCTGTTCTATCATCGAATGTGGGAAAGATGGAATTTGATCTTTCGAATACTCTCAGTACGTTTCGCCTATATTTCATACTTATATACAGTACAAAGCGCTGACAGAAGAACTCCTCCACAGCTCATATGGGCAATCATAGCGATGGCATTGATTGGTAACATGATGGAAACAGCTTATGGCTCAGCCGGCGGCACCGTCAACTACGCCATGTTCCCCCCGGCCTTCGCAATGGCAGTCATACTTTGGGCCTTCCTCATCCAATGGGTCCCCAGCGCCGTCATCCACCCAGCTCTCCTATTTGTCGTGGATCTACTGGTGACGCTATCCACCTTCGCAACCGCCGTTGCACTCCCAGCAAAGCTACATGCGAAGGACTGCTCAAATCTCGTATGTGTCCCAAAAAGCCCATAAATCTTCGCTATCCCAGTTACGCAGGCTGATATCCCATGTGACAGGATTACACGTCTACAAACGAAGTAACCAGAGACCGTGCGGACCTGGAAGAAGGCTGCCGTGAAGCCCAGGCAGCCACTGCCTTTCTCTGGTTTCTCTGGGCTACGTTCTTGGGTTCGACGATCATGTCTGGTTTGTGGATGACAGAGGAGATCCGGGGAGCTATGGGGGGAGGCCCTCCGCCCCTTACTGAGAAGAGACGGGCTGTCTCCGGTACCTATCCTCGTCCGCAGTCTGGTGTTGACCCATCCCGCACGGGGCAGGTTTAAGGAGAACGTCGTCAAAACATATACTTTTTATTGTGCGGGCTAATTCTAGGAGCCCTAAATGAGGCATTGGTGCATTTCCCTGGGTAGGACGTTAATATATGATGACGGTAATGCTTGTGATGAGGAAAAAAGTAATTAGTATTGGATAGTTACAGGTAATGCATAGTTTACCATTTTGTATAAGCCGATTCCCTTTCCTTTCTGTGCTTTAGACATTTCCCGTTTCATTGCACAATGAATTGCCGGACGCTTTCCGAGTATCGTACCCATTTCGAAGTCAAATTTTTTAAAGGTTACTTCAAGATCGGAAAGCCGTTTATGTTGGAATTAATTGACGGAATATCACTCTTTTCCTGAAGAAATCACGGATAACCATTTCAATTACATAAATGTACAAGCAGAATGAGTACTAGTACTTACTATGTACGCCACTTTGCATCCTTCGCATCTACATATCCCGGTAGTATGCGTGGAAAATAACGAACCCACTGAACTCAATATCTCGAAGTACCGCCTGTACCAGCCTTACTTGTAACAACGGCGTATGAGGATTGATCGATTGACCACAGTTTTGAGAGCAATGCTAGCACTAGCGACGATCCGAGTGACGAGGTAGTCTGCAGCATGAGAGCCGGAAAGCAGCTAACATGATGTGTCAAGAGGTCTCTGGTCGAGCGGCCGCGGTGATCGTAGGACCTCAACTGCAAGACCTTTGGCCATGGCTATGTGATTACCGAACACAAAGATTTCAAATTGTGGAGGGGCTGTACATTGGGTAGTACTAGTATGGATCATCCAAGCCTCTCTGACAATTCGCGATCTGTGGAACGGGTTTTGAGGCGATGGTTGAATCATTATTGAGAGGTAAAGCGCAGCCGGATGTCTCCTTCGTTATCAGCTATTACTAGGCACTAGTATCGTCTGGAGTACGGAGTACAATTGAACAACAATCACCACCTACCAAGCCAAAATCGTGTGACTCTATTTGCGCTCTTTGCAGTTTATATAGAACTGCAATGGTTGACATAACATCTGTTTTATCGCAGTATGGCTTGCTCGTGTAGACAGCCCGCTATCTCAGCGCACTCGACCTCCTGCACCTTGCTCTGACGAGCTCCAAAGTCCATGTTTTGATTTTTCATACCCAAGAGGGCTTCAAGCGTCTCAAACGTGAGAACGTTTGTGATGGCTACGGCCTCAAGCTACGCCAGGAGTACAAGGGATTGTATGAGGTGTCTCGCGTGGCGAAAGTGTGACGAGGAGGTAGAAGTGAGGGTATATAAGTCTAAATGCGACGCGGTAAATGCGCTGCCTTGCATCAAATGTGGTGTTAATGTGTGTGAGGTTCGCTAAACGCCCTCACCTCCCCCTTTTTCTATGTGATTCCCCAAGACGCTGACCGAACCATCAGGAATGCCGTTACGTGCCCAGGGTTGAGAATTCTTATGCGAGGCAATTGCGTCAACATCCCAAAGTATTCGTCTTCTCACTACTTCACCGTAACTTGGTTTGTTATTGCAACACATGCGATGCGAAGGTTGAGCAATGTCTTCCATTTCATCTCTCAGAATACTGTGACTGTGATCAGTACAAACGCTGGATATGCCATCCTTGTCGCGTCAAGGAAAATAAAGAGGACTTGAACTATTTATAAAGAGCATACCAAGAAAATTTATATTCGTGGTAATAGAGACAAATTCAGAGGTCTATTGTGGCTACAAGAGCCACATGGCATAAGGAGGCTGGTAAGTATGCAACGCAAATGCAAACGTCATAACTAGTATATATTGCATGCTAATAAAAGATGTTAGTTAAGCTGCCCTTGCGGGACTTCCGTCCATGATAATGGCAACGTTCGGTGCAACTGGTGCAAGAGAAGACATAATGTCAAAGAAATGTATGCAATGGCCCAGTAATATTCCTTTCGCTCGTATATCCTTGTTCCCGTTATTCATGCATCACTCATATCTCTAGGTTTATGGACTAGGCTAACAATATATCCGCTATCCATAAAGAAGAAAAATTTGAGGCGCACAATTTTCTGCGTCCCCGGCAAAGTTCAAGTACTGGTGATATCTAGGCAGTACGACAGGGTTTGTGAGGCTGGCTAGGCCACTGGCTCAAATAAGGAAAGAAATGTCTTTTTATTGACCGGTCTCAAATTATTTGATTGCGTAGTTTTTAGCAAATATACTTCCTTGTCGCATGAAATCTGACTTCAGGTGCAGTAATTTATACGCAACTACCTCCTCAAGACCTCTTCTTTTGTTCGCTACAATTTAATCCACTGATGTGCTCGCTCGACAAGTAATCGTTATTATTCATTATTTCCTAAGTTAATTCTACCCCTGCAGTAAGTTTCTGTTTTCTCTCGACTCTCCCAACCACCCCTTACTTCGCAGTAAATTTTATTCTTTTTCCAATGTGATTCATTACGCCCTATTTACAACTTTCACGGCAGGGCAAAATACGTTTACTAAGATCTGAGATCATCCCTGAGGAGGCAGAGCGGGCTGGGAAGACTGAGCGAGGTTGAGGATATATTGCAGAACTAGTCGAAATGAAGCGGGAAATCAATGATTGTGCACATTGACACCTGCGATTGATTAAGAATGTTGTTGATAAATTGGGATATTCTTAATGTCGCAAGATATCATGGGTTTACAGTATGTTGCGTTTGAAGCACATATTCTACTGGAAAGCCATGTAGGTCAAAAGACGTCTCTTGCCTTCTTCTAGAACAAGATTATGATGTTTTTCTTGTCTTTCTTCCCCCCCCCCCCTCTTTTTTTTTCTGTATGGAGGCAGTTCCACTGGTCAGCACATAAAAAGCCTTACTACTATTTAATCCCGTCCTTTTCATAGACTCAAAATATAACATTCCTGGAAATACAGACAGGACTTTTCAAGCATCATTATTGAAATGTCTGATTTCCAATTCTCGCTTGGTACGGGATGTCGGAAATCACCGAACCAAACGACCTCACCAATGAACTCCTCAAACCCAGAAAACGAATGATAATTTCACATAAAACGTATGCATGCATGTAGGTATTATAATGCAACTACCACATCACTCACTAACTTCCAATGCACACCACCTCATCCACTCCATCCACTCCATCCAACCTACTTTCGTCCATCCCAACTAGACAACAGACAGAATGCCTCCACCATATCCCCTGCACCTGACGTACACCATAATAATGCCATGACGAAAAGCCATCCGACCCCCAGCAACCATCCCGCGATGCATAGTACTTTGAAATACCAAAACCCCATTGAACAGAATGCAAGGCTAAAGTCATGAAAGTGAAATAGAACAGGAGAGAATGCATCGTGCAAGGAACAATCGTGAAAGAAAGTAAGTCAAAGAAAAAAAACCCCCAACCAGCCCACTATGCCATATCAAAAGACAGAACGAATCATACAAAGAAGGAGCAGTAAGAAACGGTAAAGGTGGGCTTCAAGAATCGATAGACATAAAAACAAAGCTAACAACCAGAGGAGAAAAAGAGGGGAGACAGGTCGGAAAAAAATGGGGAGAGACCACAATATAATAATCTAATCGATCTTCGCATATGCCAGCTTCTTCGGCGTGGTAAGATTGTTCGACATGCGCATATTCGTTGTCTTGAACTTGGTATGCTTTCTCAACTTCTTCCGGGCCACCATCACGGGCACGGAAGATTTGGTAACGAGGTAGTTGGAGAAGGAGCCGAGAAGGACGCTGTGGTTGGGTTAGTTAGCTAAATTCCAGAAGCGTTCGTGACAGCTTATCAGGAGTAACAGGCCCTGTTAACGTAAGGGACCCCGAAACACACAAGACTTACCCCTTAAGAGCACTACGACCTCTCGATCCCAATATCACCAACGTAGGTTCAAGTCCATCAATCTATATATAGTGACATTCGGTCAGCAATCTCACCACCACTAACAACATAATGCATCAAAAGAGAAAGATGCCGAACTCACAGCCTCAGTAATCAAATGCTTCGGACTCTTGCAGTGAATAACCTCAACCGCAACGCGAACCTGCAACCTCGTCTTCCTCAACAGTCGAACGACCGTCTGCGATATCCCTTCGACAGCATGCAGTCTCTCCAACTCAGCTTTGGAGAAAGCTCGTGAATCAGTGGAGCCGCTCTTGCTATCCGTCCCACCGCTGCCGCCTATATGCGTGGAAGACGTGTTTGCAGAGGGAAACGCGGATGCACGAATCGAGTTTTCAGCCGTCTTTTCAGTCTGAGACCCAACAACAGCGGTGGCATCCAGCATAGCTTTGAAGCCATCGCCAATTTGAACTGAAGATGCAGTATCCAATTCACTCTTTCCGGCGCCTGTCTCTTCGTCTATCGCGTAAACAGCATATAGCGTGTCACCTTCACGAAGGATAGTGCCAATGGTCCATTCCAGAGCATAGACAGACTCCTCACTAAGATCGGTGGCCACAAGGTATGTTCGTAGCCTGTGGCGTTCAGTTTCTGCTTCCTCCTGCACCCGCGTGAATTCTCCCCGGACAATAGTTCGAATTACTCTGTTTGGAACCGATTGGTCGATAGGGGACATGTATATGCTAAGATTTTGAGCTTTCTTAATGTCGCTATATTCTGCTTCATCTTCTGAGCCGACAGGAGTGTTTGCGCCTGATCCTGCATAGTCAAAGCTGGTGTTGGGATGAACCCCGGTTCTCTGTTTCAGCTGCTTATCAGCTGCAGCCTTTGCAGCAACCGGCAGCGGATCGAGCAAAGACTTGACCTTGTACGTAGACGAGACATTTTTCCCTAAAAAGATCTAATTAGCCACTACCCTATAGGATCGGTAGGAATAACATACGCTCTTCCTCAGCAGCAGCAAGAAGACTCCGAACTTTCTGACTTCCACTACTCTTTCCACCGCCATTCTCATCCGAAACAGGATCCGAATCCGACTTTTTGCGACTGCGCCGTCGTCCCCGCTGCATTTCCGCATTCCAATCTTCCTCTCCCGAGCTATAATCGTCGTCGTCGCTACTATTCTCGCCACTGAACCCGTCATCTCCGGAATAGTAATCCTTCTGTAATCGAGTATCAGAGTCAGAGAGGGCGTCCTCCCCGCGCTCACGACTCGTAGATTTCTGAAACCTAGACAAAGTCCCACCAGATCTAGATAACGCAGCATTGGATAATCGTCTGTATGCTTGGTCTAGGTTGATAATTTTGCCAGTGTCTGTAACAAATTTCCCGGGGACAGGTAATGGGTTGAAGGAATTAGTATTGAGCAGACCTGAGCCTGGCGACTGCGATCGGCCCATGCGTCGTGCTGATGGCGACTTGGACTGGCGGCCGCTCATGCCCACGGCACTTCCGTGTCGCATAGGGTCGCGACCTCTTGTGAAACCAGACAAGCCACCCAATTCCTGACCAGACATGACAGCCGCCATGGAATTGACTTGGGTGGCGTTGTTGTTGTGATTCGCAGGTAATTTCCCAGCCTGTGTCACTCGCTTTGGCACCTGGCTTGGGATGCTGGGCAGCATTTCGAACTGGTAGTCGTCGATGCCCTGTTTTTTCCTTAACGGGTCAGGCAACGAGGTATTGGAGGTATCTGACGAGCGACGGCGAGTCTCATCTTGCGCAGGAGATTTGGGCAATTTGGGCGACTTGAGAGAGGTGGGGGAGGTGGGGGAGGCGGGTTGTTCAGCAGACAGGGTGGGCGATGGCTCAGCGCTATGGGTTAAACGGAGGGGCGAAGGCGATATGGGATCGAGCATGCTGCGGATTTGCGGATTACGATTAGTAGCGCCCGAAGCTACACCAACGCCTGTTCCGGCGATAGAGTGATGTCTTTGCGAGGGTTGGTCGGGGACAACGTCCAGCATGCTTCGGATTGGCGGGGGCGTAGGGCTGCCATGGCGAGGTCTGGAGGGCTGTGGGGGCCTGTTGGGACGGCCCTCGAGGATATCCAGGATCTCGCGACGTTCTTCGTCGAGGGCAGATTCCAGCGACATTTTCTGTGGTGGCATGGTGAAAGAAGAAGAGGAAGAAGAGGAGGAGAAGCAAGTGGAAGTTGGTGGTTGAGTATGACGGGGATGGGTGGAGCCACACTGGAGCTGGAGTCGAGACCACACGAAAGAGAAGTATATAATAAACAGCTCCAACAGGCAATTCAGCACACGAACAGGAAGAAGACGAAGAAGAAGAAGTGTATTATTATATTCACCTGGAGTATTCACAGCTGGACAATGGAGGTATGAGGTATGTCCCTGTACTAGAGTTATTATTTATATGCAGCTGCAGCCCGAAGAATGGGGAGTAATTAAGGGAGAGTGGCGTTGGGTCACACTGAGGGGCTGCTCTCATCAACACCTATGTATATCAGAGTACTTACTATGCGCAGCAGAGAATGAGTAGGCAGCTAGCAGTGGCAGCAGAATGAGAGTCAGAAAGTCAGATAGATAGACAGAGATACAGGGCAAGTCGATCTATCTTCATCAGAGAGAGAGGAATATCTGGGGTCAAATAAGGAAAGAAAAGAGAATCACAACGACAATTCCAGAAAGTGGCTGAAGCAAGAACAGCTTCTCTTCCTCTCCCTCTAGTCTCTCGGCATCAGCTCTTCTTCTTCGTCTTACTGATGAATATTACAACTCTCCTACGTCTCCCAAGCCTATCCAAGACTCCACTGCAGGATAGCCAAGACGACAAGCCCGAGCCAAGAACACGCGGATGCACGGTGGGAATCCTTGGCTGGCATAATCAAAGGATTGTGAATTGGGAATTGGAATTGGGAATTGGAATTGGGAATAGCATCAGATGCTGTGATTGATGCCTCGCCCTTATCGCAGCTGCTGGGATCAGTTGGTTATCAATATGCGTGGCAGGGACGGGCATCCCAGCTCTCTCTACCTCTATCGCATCCAGCATCATCCAGCATCACCCCCGGGCAGCAGAGACAGCTTATTTTAAGAAAAGCTGGACTACAGCACCCAGCAAGCTAGGACGGGGCCTGGCTATACTCCTACTAGTCCATCTTATGGATTCCTGCTGGATCTCGGGTTCCGGGGGTGGTGAATCACAGCGGAGTCAATTACCTACATCGGGTAAAAGGCCGCAGAGAACTGCCTCAGCTCTGAGCTTAGCAATAATAGTGAACGTACCCAGCCCAGAGATATGATTATGGGGTGGACGATTTACGGGTTACGTATTGCTTGTTTCCGCTTTGTGGATTGATATGCGGAGCACGGAGTTATGTTGATATATGCTTTTACGTATGGATAGCGTAGATCTGAGCGATAGGAGTGGGGAGACTACACGCGTAGGGCCGGAAGCTGGAGTGATCACTGACAATGATGCATTGATGCTATTACTCCCCGCAAAGCGCACAGAAATGACGGGAAAGAAACGGAAGAAAAAGGAAGCGTTGAAACGATGTATCCTGTTGTTCGTATCCATGTCCCGCGCTCCTGGTATGTAGATGTATTATTCCTCGGCATGTACTCCATATGCAAACCAACCCTTGAAGCAAAAAAAAAAAATAAAATAAAAAAAATAAAAAATAAAAAATAAATAAATAAATAAAAAAGCTAAAACCAATAACCATGCCCATGTTTGAAAAATCAACCCTCCAAAGCGCCTATCATATCACATATCGAAGCCCACGAGGCATCGATACTCAATTCCAATCGCCCACATTTGCGCCGAACCGAACTGGCGGTGTACTGTCAACTTGAAGTTAACTGCGTGTGTGCAGACGCATACAGCATACCACTAAGGATCAGAATATCTCACTCGCCGCTCAGAAAAATAAACTCTCGCGGCATTAAACTAGTGTACTGCTACACTAGTCCCCCCGCTTCCCGGTCCGCCTCCTAGTCCCCGTCCTCGTCCCCTCCTTGGCCGTCTTGCAGTTCGCCGTGGCCTGAAACGCCTCTTCGGGTGGTTCACTTTCCGGCTCTGCTTTCCGCTTTTTCCCCTTTCCAGATTTCGATCCAGACGACGCATACTTAGCCTCCAGATCATCCAGAAACGTGGCAGCCCGGCTCTTCTGCCGCTGCTGGATAAGCGCTGCCAAGTCATCACCACCACCAGCACCACCTTTCCCTTTCTTCTTCTTTCCTCTCTGCTTCCCCAACTTCTCCTCAAGCCCCAACTCCCCCGCCAACTCCTCTGCCTCCTCCGCCTCCCTTCTTGCCCTCGCCATCCTTTTCTCCCTCTTCCCCTCCGACTCCTGGGAGAACTTGGGCCAATCCTTCACCTCCCCACTCGCAATCGCCTCCGTAATAATCCCTCGAAACCGCTCATCATCATCCAGCACACTAGCCAACATAACCTCTTCATGTATCCTATCCATATCCCCCTTGCACTGCTCATAGGCCGCTAGCAGATCCCTCCGCTCCTCCTGCGAGCCCTGGTACTCAGCTTTAAGGTTATCAATAGCCTTGACATCGACGACGGTAGAGAATTGTTCGCGGAAGAAGTCTATCCAGTTAAAGTCGTCGTCTTCGAGGGAGAGGGATTCGGAGGTATTTCCTGTCGCGTCGTAGCGGCGGCGACGGCGCGGATCGGAGAGGATGGCATAGGCAAAAGCAATTTCTTGGAAGGATTTGTTGGCTGATTCTTTAAATTCGGGGGGTGCTTTGTCTGTTTTATTTGAGGTAAGGTTAGATATGTAAGTGAGAGGGACAATGGAGACTAGACGTGCCTGGATGGTGTTTTAGGGCTTGTTTTCGGTAAGCTGACTTTATCTGGTCTGCTGTGGCATCTTCCGCAACACCAAGCACTTCGTATGGGTTGATTGATGAGGGTGGCTCCTCTGGTAAGAGCTCGTCCTCTCGCGACGGCATGATGGTTTATTGCGCCTGAACGAGTTGGTGCACACAAAAGTAAACACTAGCGTGTCTGAAGTTCGGGAAATATCTCTCTTTGCCACGGTTCAATAAGATATCAAAAAAATTCCAATTTCTTTTTGTCTCAATCTGGGTATCATAGTTCAGTTTATTAGTGTTGTCATCCAATTCAATTAAACCAACCTCAGCAACGCGCGACACGCGCGCCAGCCCGGGCCACGGAACATCAATTCTTCCGCCACCGGTACCTGACAGTGACGTCACCCGCTGCCCTCGTTCCGTTTAGACTGTCAACATCAACGCAATCCGTCGGACAATGATACAGGTGCTCTAGATATTTCAATTCCCTTTCCACATGGCACATGTAATATCGGACTATAATTTTATCAGTCTGTATCTTCCCCTGTCACTCGACGAGTCCCTCCCAACAACAACTTGAAGATAATGACAACCCCCTCCACCATCTCCCCGCACCCCTCCCCAACCAACACCCCCTCAACCCACCTCCACTACCTCCGCGCCTGTCTCTCCCTCGCCTCCCAATCTCCGCCAAAACCCACAAACTTCCGCGTTGGTGCCATTCTCCTCTCCCGCAACCCTTCCTCTCCCTCTGAAACCACAACATATACCGATCAATTTCTCTCAACCGGTTACACCCTCGAGCTCCCTGGAAACACACACGCCGAGCAATGCGCTTTGTCAAAGTATACCGCGGCGCATAACGTACTAGAAGATAAGATTGGAGAGGTGTTACCCCCTCCCGACACTCCGTCGACAGCGCAGGTTATCATGTACGTTACAATGGAGCCCTGCGGGAAGAGGTTGTCGGGGAATGCGCCGTGCGTGCAGCGGATAATACAGACTAGAAATGGGAACGGGGGACGGAGGAGGGCGGGGATTGATAAGGTGTATTTTGGTGTTAAGGAGCCGGGGACGTTTGTGGGGGAGTCGGTGGGGTGTAAGATGCTGAGTGAGGCGGGGGTGGAGTGGGAGGTTGTGGAGGGGTTGGAGGAGGAGATTCTGGGGGTTGCGATGGCGGGGCATGAGAAAGAGAAGGGAGGGGAGGAGGCGGAGGGGAAGTCAAAGGAGGGCAGCAGAGTGGGAGGGACAAATGTTGATGATATTTCAGAGGAAGAGAGGAGGCGGCAGGAAGCGAGGCCGCGGAATCCGAAGAAAAGGATGATGGAGGCGGATATTTGAGGCATCATAATTGTTTGTTTTGCTATTTGGGAATATAAGATGAATCGCATCCATGCACAATCTTAGCAAAAAGAAGTAGTCATAGTATAGATATCTCATTCATGAACAAATCATCTAAAAATCATTCCCTCCCATTCTCAAATACATCCTATCTTCATAGCAGTACCAGCACCAGCAAATAGCCCAATCCAAACGCGTGTTCCATCCCTAACCCGAGCATGGATTTCCGTCCGCCACCAGCACTGCCAATATAAACAGACTGATTCCCGTCCCCATTGTTATTATTATTATTCACATTCCCACCAATCACGCTGCCCCCGCCAACGTCACCAGGGACAGAAAACGGGCCAGAAAGCACCGTCTCCCCTAGTTTAGGACTGAGCGGAAAGGTCTGAGTTGGGGAATATGATGGCTGTGGTTGCCACTGCGGCGGTTGTTGCTGTTGCTGTTGAGCTATTGTGGGTGAGTCCGTTGGGGCCACCGGGCTTATAGTCGGCGTCTGCGGCTGCTGTTGTTGTTCTTGGGAAGTAGCTGCTGGCGGTGAAGGCGGCGGCAACGGGGTTGCGGTTGGCGTCTGCGGCTGTTGTTGTTGTTGTTGTTGTTGTTGTTGTTGTTTTTGGGGAAGAATTGTTGATGATGGCCGCGATGGCAAAAGAGTTAAAGTCACTGTTTGCAATGGGCAAGGTTCATCTGGAGGCGCGTCTGCCCCTTGTTTTAAAATTAAATGCGAATCCGGGTTTGTATCTGTGGATCGGCGACAAATGTGCTCCCCGCCGGGGCTCTTGAAATAACAGTTTGTATCGATAGGACAGGGGCCGTCTAAGGTTGGGTCTTGACAGATTGGGTCGTAAGGTCCTGATGGCGATGGCGAGGGAGGTTGCGTTGTCTCCACCGGCGAAGGTACGTTTGGGACTGTCGTTGCAGAGGCTGCCGGCTGTACTTGGAAAAGTAGTAGCAACGCAGGAAGATATCTTGCTACTATATGTAGTGTTGGCTGTGGCGCCATTGCGGGAAAAGTCAATCGGGATCTAGGAAAACAATCGAGAGAGATGGCAAGGCCAACAAAGGACAGTTTCCTCCCTATCGGGCAGTAAGATCGTGATCAGAGCAGAGTCAAAGAAGAACAAAAGAAGGGTGGAAAAGCAGGATGGCGACAAGACCCGAATTTGAGAGGATTGACACAACGAAGAACAGCTAAACTGCGCAAATAAATAAATTTGGCAGCAACCCAGTGGTTTTATTTAGAACAAATTTTCTTATATATATGAATAATATATATAATATGCGCCGTTCAGTTCCAGTTTGCTGCTTGCTGCTTGCTTAAAATGTTTTCACCCGGTATCCAAACAACCAAGCTTGGAAGAAAGTGCCATGCCAGCCTAATAACTGGACTGTTATTGAAGCGCTGGCCACCATTCTGAAACAAAAAGTTCTTTGTTTGCTTGCCATCTTCGCAGCATACATGTACCTAGGTAGGACTGCATAGCTATATATAAGCAAAGCGACAGCCAATAAGACCTCCGGCTCGTCAGCCATTCAGCATGGCAGCAGTGGCAGATACTACTTCATGAAACAAGAGGCAGCCTGAGATGACATGCTAGTTGTCATTGGTTCGAAGCTGTGTCCCAAACACTGGGGATCCAATAGATTATTGTTGTTATCTATCTTGTCATGGCGCCTTGAAGAAGAATGAAGTTGCAGCAGTCCGATAAACCCATTCGGCGCTAAAGTAGCCACGTGACCACGCGTTTCGGCCTGACGCCAACCTTGGAACCCGTGGACTTGCATGCGACGACAAGAAGAGCGATGCCGTCATCCAACTTGCCAGCCAGCCCCTGCCTGAAACATAACCTCACAACAAGAAAAGCGCAGTAAAAAGAAAAGAAAGAAGATAACACCACCATGAACCCATGGCAGATCACCACCACCATGCCTCCTCCGCTGCACTCACCTTCTACCCCGCCTTCTGCCACAAGGTCTCCCCAACCTTCTTCGCCTGGGTGAAAATGGCCGCAATTGACGTGCACCGTCTGAAATTCCGAGCAGGCTTCGAAGGTACCAAAAAACACCTCCTCATCATCAACCACCTCCAACAAAACCGCAAGCCCAATGCTCACTAGAACAAACCCCCTATCCCCAGGCCAAAACCTCTACTTCTACCTCAACCACCCAATCCAGTTTATCTGCATAGCCGGCATAATCGTCGCCCGCGACGAGCATGAGCGCCGCTCAATCATCGTTGTAGACGATAGCTCCGGCGCGTGCTTGGAGGTGGTTTGCTCGAAGACACCCGCAACTCCTGCCAACACCACAACTACCAACGCTTCAACGCACCAAACCTCCACCACTCGCAAACCGTTAAACATCATACCCTTGATCCCCGGCGCCCGTGCAAAGCTCAAGGGGACGATAACTGTCTTCCGCGGCATGTTCCAGTTGCATCTGGAGAGGTATGAGATGCTGGCGGATACGAATGCGGAGGTGAGGTTTTGGGATGAGAGGACGAGGATGCGCGTGGAGGTGCTGGGGGTGCCGTGGGTGCTGGCAGAGGGGGAGGTGGAGAGGTTGCGGAGGGAGGCAGAAAAGGGTGGGAAAGGGAGTGGAAAGGGCGGTGATGCAAATGGGGAAGGATATGTTGTGGCGAAGAGGAAGAAGGCGGAGAGGGAGAGGGAGAGGGAAAGGAGGGGGGTGCAGAGAGAGGAGAGGGATCGGCTGAGGATTGTTAGGAGATATGAGAGGGAGGAGGTGGTTAGGGAGAAGTTGGCGCAAAAGTGCAGGGAGAAGAGTAAGGTGGTGGGGAAGAGGAGGGGAAGAGATAGGAGGGATCGGGGTGGGAGGGTCGGTGGTACGGCTGAGAGGAGGAGAGATCCGGGTGAAAATCAAGTGGTTAGGGAGAGGAATAATGAATGAAAGTTGGTAGATTGATTTGATATGAACGCATAGACAACTGTGTGTTTTCTTCAAGTAATTGATGTACGGACTTGATAATTACAACAGATGTACTCTCTGGGAAGGCCGGATCTGCTGGATGCAGCCAGCCCTCCACAATTCTAATACATACAGCTGAAGAGGTAAACCATAAATCACGATTGATTATAAATAACAGGCTAAATGCTTCGCTGCAACGTGGCTCCCAGCAAGGAATCACGAAAAGGAATGACCAAACCGGAAACAATCAAAGGATCGAATCGAACAAACTTGGAATCGAGCAACTAGATAGGTAAAGGAGATACCATAAGATCAAGCGTGACATGTCATCCAAATCATCCACAAAACATTAAACCAACGCAGCACGTCATTAGATATCCAGCCAAACAAACCGAAATATCAAGAGATATCACCAATCCACACCCCGCACCAAACCAGATAGAAATACAGACCCAAAAAGAAGATCATAAACACCACTTGCCCTCTTCATCGATACGCACCCCACGAACCCCCCTCATAGTCCCCTGCACCCCCACCACCCCTCCCCCCAAGCATTCCCGTTCCACCCCGATAATAATCCTCATCAGTAACCCAGCTGCCCCTAGAAGAATCATCTCGATACCTGTCTCTCTCCTTTTCCCTATCTCTATCTCTCTCTCTTTCCCTCTCCCTCTCCCTCTCTCGCTCCCTATCCCCCTCCCTCGACCTCTCATAGCTCATCCTCCTCTCCTCCCTCCCCCCATCCCTCTCTCCATATTTGAAGTCGTCATCCTCGATGCCATCAGCGACCACCTCCCGACCAAACTCATCTACAAACGGTGAAGCGCTATATGAAGCAGACACGCCCCTTCTCCGACGTCCTTGCCCGCGTCCATCATGCTCATTCTCACGTTCACGTTCATACCCGATGTCCCTCTTGGAGTACCTGTGGCTATAGCCGGAAGAAGGGCTGCGTCTGCGGCCACTCCTACCCCCGCCGCCGCCATCATGATCGCGAGAGTGGCGATGGTGATGTCCACCCGCACTGGCAGGTGATAATGTCACGCCATTGTCGGCCTTTGACGGATCTTCATACGCCTTCCCGCTGCCCGGTTGAACGCTGTAGGGTTGCCTCTCCCGCTCGATGGGGTGGGATGGTGGGAGCTCGTCCGGATCGATGTTTGAATGTGCTTTACGAGGCCGGTCAGTTGGCGTTGTGCCTCCGGAGGAGGCGCGGTAGCGGTTTCGCAGTTGCGCTTCAAAGCCTGGATCCGTCGCTGTTGCTGGCTTGGTAAAATCGACTTCGCAATGCTCCGTGATGACATGTTCTAGAAAATCTTTTCGATCGTAGTCTGCATATCTGGGAAACAGACGGCGGGATATGTCCTTTGGGTACCTGACTTTCCGGTCATCAGGATTGCTAATTGGCATCTCCTGCACGGCTCGCTGGAGACGGGCGAATTCTTGATCTGGATTGATTTGTATCATAAGGGTGGCCCAGGTTTCGAAGCCGCGAGGGGTAAGACCTGGCTTGTCCGGTTTTTCGAGGAGGTTATTTTGCACGAGATGATGTTCTGCTTCCATGTCGCGATATAATTGCGACAGATATGAGGTTTTGTCAAATATTTCTGGTATGCCATTGTCAGCTAGGGTATCGATTGCATCGCCAGAAGAAAAAGAAAACATACTACTCCAAGGATACGTGTCTTCCGGCACTCTAGTATCCTCATAATATTTCAACATCTTCTCCGGGGTCACTACCAGCGAGTTCTTTGGCTCATAATCTTCAATCTGTATAAAATTAATTAGCTTTCGACTAAAACATAGCATTTACACATCCCGTAACTTACCAAATGAATCGCCAGCCCCCTCAAAAACTGCCCCAACTTCGCGGTCGGAACACCATTCCTATCAAATAGCTGGCCCCACGCCCTTTCCAACGCCGTCTCTTCCGTGGCCGTAGAGAGCCTTATAGGCCCTCTTGGGCGAGCGTTCTCTTGCCGTGGCGGAGAATTTGGCATTCTGTTATCATGCACGGGGCTCGACATTGGGCTTCTATGTATATTCTGCCCATATCTTGACTGATCATGTACAGGACTTGACCTGGGGCTGCTGTGAATGTTTTGCCCATACCGTGGCTGAGACGGTTGGGATGGAGGAGGCGAGTAGTAAGGTTGCTGATCTTCTTGCGGTTTGTAAGGGGAAGGCGGAGTATAGATATGTCCAGAGTTGGTGGAGGGAGAGTAGTCGGACTGATTTTGGCCTGGCGGGGGTGGTTGTTGAGGCGGAGGACCGTATGGTTGATGGCCAGCTGGAGTAGAGGTATAAAAAGGCTGCTGCTGCTGCTGGCCCTGGTTCTTCGCTTCTAAATTGACGCCTTGGAGATGCTTGATAACATCCGCCGTGATCTTGGTTACCAGCTCGGGGTTGACACGGGCGGGATATGCCTGGTTCACAGCGGCATTAACAGCGTCGTTGACGGGCACGTTCTGCTGTGGATGGTAGTATAAGGCTGGGTCCTGGGGGTATGAGCCGGGAATGTTTGGGTTGGCGGTTGGGACATGCGGCGGAGGGTGGGGAGAAGGCTGTGGTTGTGGAGGTTGAGCTTGAGCTTGAGCTTGAGCTTGATGCTGATGCTGATGCTGAAGGTGAGGCGTATGCTGAGGCGGAATGGTGGTTTGGTTTATATCAGGCTGGTAGGCAGTATTATGGGGGTATGGGGGATGCTGCTGGTAATAGGAATCCGGGTTCGGGTTGGGAGGAGGAGGGGGGGGTATCGAGGGGTTGGCGAAACCGTTAGAACTGTTCAAGTTGTTGGAAGCGCCAAATGAATTCTGATCATAGAGGTTCTGGCTGCGATAGCCATCATATGCCATCCTGGCAATAACCTATGTTATTTGATTATCGATGTCAGAGGTTGGTGCTATCATGGGGAGTATGGGCGATCCGTCCAAGATAAGAGAGGCAGAGACAGCCTGATGCGCCAGTTGATGGAGTCCAGTTATTTCTTTACTTCATCTGAGCAATAAATGTTTGTAAATGTGAGTTTGATGGAATAAGAAATAAAAAAAGAAAGTTGTTCAGACGAAAGGCAGGCAGATGGGATGACGATAATAATATTATGAAATAATGTATGCGGCAATAAATAGTGAAGCTGTGATGCAATGTGGAGAGAGGAGGGGCGGATCCCCTACATTATTATTATCACTATTATTATTATTTGGTCTTCTTGTCAGATGCCGTCACCGCCACAGAATACAGAATCCTCTTTGCCTTGCAGGGTTGCCTTGCCTTAGCAGCTTCGTCCACAAATATAAGATTTGACTACTTACTGGCAAATAGGATAAATCCTGGCACCTCAGATAAAGAATCATCATCATCAACATCATCAACATAACACGATTGTTTCAACTGACCAACAAAAATGCCTGCTAGACTACAACTTCAACTCCCGCTAATCCCCGATCCATCCCAAAGAGCGGGAGATTTCCTCGACTCATCCTTTTCACAGCTGAGGTTGAGAAAGATGCAGGTTCGAGTCAACGGAGTCTACCAGCGCCGGCAGAGGTTGTCGCCCTTTCAAAACAATTTTACACTCATCCTCGGCCTGCACCCGTCAAATCTGAGCGTCTCAACCTCCTGGTCAAATTTGGCTCGTCTGTGGTGCTTGAAGACGCCTTATGTCTACATGCGCTTCGAAAAACATTCCCTAATGGCGAAGTTCCCGTACCAGAAGTGTATGGATGGAGGATACACGAAGATTGTGTGTTCATTTACATGGAACTCATCCGGGAAGATTCGCTGCATGACCGATGGGCCTCCCTTAATGGAGGAGACAAGAGCACGATCTGCGAGCAGCTAAAAGAGATTGTGGCCTCTCTTCGAAAACTTGAACAAGCCCTCAGAACCCCATCATTGGTAGGTAGTGTTATCACTACAAATACTAGGAAAGAAGCAGTTTTAATCCAATCGTAGCATCCCTCACGAGCCAACCTCTACATGACTATGTCTTGGAAGATATGCCCTGGGGCGGTCCTTTCAGAAGCGTGACAGATTTCAATGACTGGTTCTCCTCGCTCCCCCAGCACAGGTTTCCCGATGTACCCAAATATCGTGACCCCTATCGAGACTACTTGCCAGATACCGGGGATATCAAGTTCACGCATGGGGACCTGCATCGCGGTAACGTTATGATTTCGCCAACAACAGGTCCCCCCCGCGTCCTTACTATCGTTGATTGGACTCATGCTGGATGGTACCCCGAGTACTGGGAGTACTGCAAAGCTCTATATACAGCACACTACGATTGGCGTACTGTCTATATACCTAGCTTCTTAACTCCGCATGAGACTGAGTTTGCGGTCTTCGGGGAGTACGTACTGCAGATGGGAGCAATATGAGTATGTCTCAGAAGAAGAGATTCCGTAAATTTCTAATAAGTGGTTGACATTCGGGTTTTGCTCACCAGGACAGCCCATTTCACAGTCCTGTACCATAGCACTTACAATACAAAGGCAAAGATATACTTGCCACACTCCGCTTAAAATCCAGATGTTGCACACTGATACAAAACATGTAGGAAAGGATGCTCAATTAACCTTGTGACATTGTCTAGGTGTCCGTGTTCAAAACAAAAATATCAAAAGCTATAACAACGAAAAAAAAAAAAAAAACCAGCCCATACAACAGGCCGGGCAAGCAAAACAACTATCAAATGTACTAGTATAGAATCGCCTATAGAGCCACCGCCATCAAATTGTTTACCAAATCCAGACGCTCAATGGGCTGCTATGCCTTAACGTATGGTAGACAGTAGCGATATTGCAATTAAGCGCCCCCTGTGAAGTTGAAAGGTCCACGCCCTCATTATGGATAAATATCCAAGGTTAGATTGATATCAATAACCTTGAATAATATATGCAAAATTAAGCTCATACCGTATTGCTATATTTAGCATCTAAAAGATCCGCCTGGGCGCTTACAAGCCACTCAAAGTTGTTAGATCAAGCATCTGGGATCCATGTACTAAACCGCGTCGTTCTAGATGATAGATTCTTTTATCAGCCATTGAATACCAGTACTAGGCGGCTTTTACTTCTGAGAAAGGTTTATGTATCTGGATTTTGACTTAAACAAATCAATGTAGGCGATACGATCCGCGGTTGAAAATTGGGTTGGTTCCGAACCCAAGTTATTTCATGGGGCAAATCCATGGTTTACATGTAAAGTTGAACCAGGGATTTCGTCCAGAAACATGTAGATAGAATGCAATAACATCATCGTGTAACATTTTCAACTATCAATATCTGAGATGGAAATGAAACCACTTTTTGAAAAACTTCCCCTTAAGCTGTCTCCCCGGTCACTCCACTTCATCTTCTTTCCCCTTGGGAAAACAAAACTAGTAACAATCAAATTCAACCATCATTTTGAGACAATGCTCTCAATGAAGCAGACATCATGTCAACAGCTAAACCATAAGACCCTCATCAGCTAAAGGGGGTCTAACCAATGTCCTATTCAAATGTAATTCTGGGGATCATCATCGTCGTCGTCGTCATCATCTGATTCGATGGTAGGAGCAACTGGCTGAGCGCGGCGCATGGTCGGGGCTTCGTTTTTGGGAAATCGGGTTCCCTATGTATAAACCTCATTAGACGGATGCAGAAAGGAGGGGCAAACTGAGGAAGAAAAAAAAAAAGAAAAGAAAAGAAAAGCGCGGAGAATAACATGGTAAAGAGGAAGCAAAAGAAGATACACATACGGGAGCTTTTGCAAAGTTGCGATTGCCCTTCTGCTTCGATGGAGTTGGGGTGGCGTTCTCCTTTCTGCGATCCACAACACCCCATTCTTCCCATCCACTGTGCACAGTTGGAGCAACAGATTGTGCCACAGATGCCGTATCAGCCTCGCGAGAATGGGGGTTTCCCTGAGGATCAAAAGCGGTAAACTTCAAGTTGGTACCTCCTCCCTCGTTAGAAGCTTCCGTCAATGGGTGTCTGCGTCCCTGTTCAATCCAAACACCGCCGTTACCAGTACCGCCGGCGACGGAGAACTCGTCATCATCGTCGCTGTCGTAACCGCCGACGGTTGAATCTTGGGCATGGGAGCCCTGGCCAACGGAGCCTTCCTGCCAGTGCTGTCCATTGTCGGCAAGGGAAAGGCTGTTCATGGAGTCGAGGTAGTCGCCTCCTTGGCTCTGACTGATCGTGGTAGTTCCATAGGTGCTTCCGTCTTCGATGGTATCTCTGATGTCTTCGGAAACGGGTTCCAGTTCTAGATGGCCCTGGACACAATTGAGACATCTCTGTAATCCCAAAAGCCTTTATCAGAAATAAACCCCAATGTTATGACAAGTGATAGGGAAGCCAACTTACCGCGTTGTCCGGGTCGTGGCGCTGGTTCTTGCTAAAGAACTCCAAGGGCATGGTCTTGTCACAGACACAGCATGTGAGTTCGACGGTTTGGCCGTTCATGCAGGTCAAGCAGCCAGCATATCCAGGCCCGTCAATGCCAGTAGTACGAAACTTCAACATGGCCTTGCGAAGCTCTTCAAGCTGGCGCTTGGAGAAGTAGTTCTGCATGCGGATTTTCTTGCAGATCTTGCATTTTACCCTTTCCCGCAAAGTAAGCACACTGTTTGTATGTATCTGGTCAGTCGAATAGGGGGCAACGACTCACTTGTCCGGAAGACGGATGGCTTCAAGCCTGTAGAACTGAGTTAGCATACCGTTCTCTGATATAGAAATAAGAGTAACGCAGAGCTTACCGGCGGTTGTAGGTGATGTAGTCGAAGCCGCCCTTTGGTGGCGCCATGGTCCGTATGGAGTTGGCGGTTAGTGGTGTTTGAAAGGAACAAGGATAGAGAAGGAGAAGAGAAAATGAGAATAGGAGAGATGGCCGGGGGATATAGGCCCGGGTTTAATTGCAACTTATGAGACATAAGCTCATTCACTCCCAACAGCCCACCGCGGTGGAGTGAATGTGAGATAAACAAAAGGAAGACTGCAGAAAGGGGTCTTTGATGGCTTTCTGCCGCTGTCTCGCCTGTGTTTTCCAATTTCCGAGCAACCGCCATCCATCAACAAACGGCTTACGTCTATCTCCAGCAAAAATAATAACTGTTGATCCATTTACCAAGCACAATTACATCTCTTCCAACCAAGAAACATCTGGACTGCTCTAGGGGTTGAATGGATAATGAGGCCTCGTGGTAGATGATGAGTTCTTATCCCTCCCACATAAAGATGTTCAGGTGGAAGAAACTGATAGTTCTCTAGCACCATCCAAGCTAAAACAATGACAGCCACGTGAAGTCTTCAACCTTGGAACGCTGAGCTAGGTATTTACTGGACAGAGACACTTCATGCTATATGCGTGATCCCGGCTGCAAACACTCCTCGATTGAAAGACACAACCCTGCACAAAACAGATAGAACATGGTCAGGGCTCGGGAGGAAAAATCAGTACTGGCTACCTAGGTATTCAATGTCTCTTTCCGTATAGAGGTATATGCCATGGTAAAGAAATGACAGAGGAGATTCTTCTCTCTGAGACCAATGCCAAGCTCGGAAGCCTCTGAGCCATTTCTGCACCGACTCAGCAGTAGCAAAAGCCGTTCCCTTAGTATCACAGGTGGAAATCACATAGCGATAACTAAAGTCCCGCCGGCCATCAGGCGTCAGAGTTGTTGGGAAAGCGAATTCATTGAAAGTATTTTTCCCATTCCACCTTTCCACCACCTTTTTAAGTGCTCAGGACTTCTCTGACATATCCTTTAATAGCTTCTCTGGCGGCATGCCATCGTGTTCTTCACACAGTCTTTCTATAACCTTATCAACAACAGCAACAAGGTCAGTGAGTACGGTTAGTATTCTTACGGCTCACAAAGCCGATCAGAAGAGTATGGCAAAGCAATTGGTACCACAAGAAGATTCCTGTGATCCAGAAGCTTTGGGGTTATAAAATTGATAGGGAACAATCTGGTAAGACTATCCATTGCACACCGGGCTCTCTCGGGTTATGAACACGTTCTAGAAAGGTTTCGGCTATCTTGATTACCTTCATCCATCAGGGCGCCAAAGAGCATCCGGCGGAAATACGTCACCGCGTGCTTCAGGCTATGCTGTTCCTAGGCAGCATGAGCACGGAACTAGTAAAAGGTTTGTAAAGGATTTTGAGAAATACTAAGAAGAATCAACTATTTGGCCCACCAAGGACATATTACTTTTGCTCTCCTTGGGGCGTCGAGAAATGCGGAATACCGCTGCTTTGCGTTTGGCATCTGCTCTATGGGACGGAGCAGACTCAGATCACGCCCTCTGAGAGACTGGTATCGATGCGCAGGATACTGAAAAGCTGAACTGCCTTTAAGCGCACGAAGTTGAGAATTTGAAGTCTCTCAAACTCCAAGCCCCGGCAGTTTCTTAAAGCAATGCCGATTACTCAAAGTACACCTTAGCATTGACCCATTTATAATGTAGATGGTCCCGCACGTATCTTCCCAATTGAGGCAGAACCAGGGATCGGGGGTTAAAAGCGATATTGGGTACACAGAGCCCCTCTGAGGTAAAAACAGAAAAAGGGAAGGATGCGCTTCTGATTTATCCGGGTCTATTTTCCGCATGTCTATGATCCCACGCAGTGACACTCGTCCGGGGTTCGGGGCTGTGAATCTGTGGCACGCCATTCGTGCTGGTTGAACATACGGGCCGGGCCGTAGCAAATCAATCAACAAATGAGCAGGATATTGATCATCACGAGCTGAAAATATCCAGGCCATCAATAAGAGGCGGGGTTCGCAAGACGTAGCATGACAATGCTGTTCCTCGGGAGAATGTTTGATGATGTTGAAATTATTTGGCAAGAATTGGGATACTGGCCAATATACGCTGGTTATTTGCACCAACAAGCAACCAACCAATCAATGTCTGTGGAGAAACAGAGATCCCGCCCATCTCCTGCACTGATCCCTTTTTCACTTCCACAAGTTACAACTGGCAGTCTTCTCATCGCTGGTCAACAGGACGCGGCACAGACACAGCATGCTCAACACTGAATGCATTGTAACCCCGCATCCAACTTCTATCCATGTTCTCATCGTACCATGGGCTCCCTCATTGGTTTAATCCCCATCCTTGGCGCCAGAAGCCTTGCATCCTGGGGTCTAATCTTATTATTCAAGTCACATCGACACATTGAATTCAGGGCTACCTAGGCATATGTACCTTTACTCAGTGGTGCATCGTACCAGTTATTGCTCTTGCAGCCATGCAATTATGCAATCATGCAATCAGCGCTTCCAGCTGACGAATCCAAAACTGCTCGCGCCATAAGCAATTGGCTTTAATATTGATAGCTTTCCCGCTGTCATGTCAATTAAGACTGAAAGATCTGAAATGGGTCTAGTCAAGGAGTTACGAAGATGGAATTGAAAAGGCATTGGCATATGGGTGCGGTGCGCTTGTTCAGACCAATTCCATATCTTCCATGCCTACCATTCAGAAGGAGGGAGACGAAGTACTTCTGTCGCTTGGTCTGATTAGTTTCTTAAAAGTGCTACCTCCGCAATGGTATGCAGGATACTCATGTTAACCTTGGTTCTTGTGCCGTCCGGGGTTCAAGCACTGGCATATCCCCGCTTCGGGGGTACAGACTCAACTTAGCTCAGGGGGGCACAGCTTACAAGTCCCCCCACCCACCTGGGAAATGAGGCAAACAGAAAATGGAAAACAAGTACAGCTGATTCAGGATAGTAGTACTTAAACGGGACAAAATCTCTATTTTTATATCGCACTCTTGTCGCGCTACGTCCGATATCATTCTTACTAGGGGGCGATGAAAGGTTTCACCGCTGTCCTTGAGGAAATGGCAAATACCAACTCAGACGCCTTTAATGGCTATGAGGAGAATACCCAACCTGACCCTATTTTACCATTGACCGCCAAAATTTATCCCCGATCTAGCGAAACCATCGCTCACCACTCCCCACCTGTGCCAGAAAGTATTGGTCCCCTAGGAAAACATGGAGGATCAAGTAGCCCGTTACGTGATCTATTTTTCGAGCGCAACGGGCCTTCACGCAACTCTACGATAGCCCAGTCAGGCAAGCATGAAATTAATAGGCCTGCAAATTCCTCCACTGAGGTTCAGAAGAACCTCGCCACGAAGACAAAACATTGGGTCACTGAACTACTACGCCCGAAGGACCTGGCACACGAAAAGAGTCAGGTAGCAAATGGAAACCATGTCGAGGCTGAGAAGGAGGTCCATGGCGAGGTGCAACGTGAGACAGGAACCAAATTCAATGATGGAGTTAAGAGAGTTGGCTTCGAAGACCGATTGGAAAACATTCGGGATTCATGCGCGCTTACTGCTCTTTGAAATCCACGCTTGGAGCCAAATTTAACCGTTGACATCGTTGCAGTTCCCGATCTTGATGGGCTGGGAGATGAGGCATGGGTGTGGCATATGCACCCGGATAAGGGCTCAGTTCCAATGGATTCCATCGGGAGGCGGGGAAGACACGATACGGATGTTGAGTCTGATGCCCGGAGTCCGGTTCGCACAGCTAGAAGCCGGTCAGGGAGTAGTAGAAGGCGGGGACAATCTCGATCAGTTGACCCAAACCGCAAAACTGAAGGAAGGCGGACCGAACCGTCCGTCAACATCATTGCGTCCAACGATGGTACATCTTCCCAGCTGTTACCAGAGCCTACTTCCGATGGCAAAAATGCTATTAATAGAGAACAAGGGTTTAGGCCTGACAGTTATACTGCAAGTCGGCGCCGCCCCCGTGTCGCGAATGAAGGTGTTCGGTGGCTACAAGATGAGGACATGCTCCCGGCTGCCATCCCCAACGCACGCATTCTGGCCTTAACATACCCGAAATTTTCCCCTTCGGCAGTGTTGCGATGGGGGAAATACTGTGATGAGGTGGCTAGCAAACTTTTGATAGATTTGGAAAAGTTCAGAGGATTTCAATATGGCCCAACGCCAGTGATATATATAGGCCACGGTTTTGGTGGTATAATGTTGCAAAAAGCTTTGGTCCTTTTGTCGAGGATGGAGGATCCCGCAATGCTTAGATTCCGCGATTCAACCGCCGGGTTCCTATTTCTAAATACGCCGTTTCCTTTTTCAAACGAAGCAATCTCAAAGAACCGTCGTCTTTTCCCCGGTCAGAATAGACGGCAGCAATCGATCATTAATACACTCGATGGCCCGCAAGGCGGGAAGTTCGAATATGGAAAGCTTTGGCAAGCCTTTGATAGGGAAAGGAGGCAACAAAAAATTCAATTTTGACTCTACAAACCAGTTTCAGACATGTTTCATTATTTGGAGGTAGGCACAACCTAAAAGTTCAAAAAGAAGGAGCATAACTGGGACTGTTCAAAGGCAGTGAAGAGTCCAACCCATCTTTGCTGTTTAAATGATTTGCTTACGGATTTTTTAATAGCTCCAGCAAATTAGACTGAAAAGAAACGGCATTTGGTTATGTTTACCCCTGGAGGGTTACAGCTCCAGTCGGTTTTTCGGTCCTACTGACGTTAACTACAAAGACGTCCTTTCCAACTTAAAGATGATGTTACTTTTTAAAGCCTCTGGGGTGGTAAATGAAATGGATGATCTTTTACAAAGCTTGCTAATTAATGGAGACTTCCCAGTAAATCTTGAGGACGCAGAAGGCACGTCTCCCCTTCATCTAGCTGCTGCAGCCGGTAACGAGAACATTGTCAAGCTATTGGTAAGCAAAGGCCAGGCTCAGATTTATGTGCAAAGACAAAAACGGCCAAACTCCGATACATGCAGCTATACAAGCAGCCGTGGGTGCTAGGGTTGAACAGCGCCGGTCATACAAGGATATTATAACGTTTCTTACATGCACGCGGTCAACGTGGAACAGCGCGATTATTCCGGTTACGCGGCATGGGAGTATATACCCAAAGGTTCCGAATTCGCATGGCTCGCCGAATTGAAAGACCATTACCGCTCAATCAAAGGGGCCGGTGAACCAGCGGTGCTTCTTAAAAAACCACGGGAACCCGCCCAGAACGAGCCTGTGAGGATGCCATTGCGGTTTATGTGGAATTTATTCCATCTCGCGAAGAAGTACCCCTTATTATTAGTCATTCTAGTGTCTTCGACATGGTGTACAATAAAGGACCAGAAAAGATTTTCGAGCTTGGCCGTCCAAAGGATGCTGGGGATTATACATGTCGTTGGATGCATCTTCCTGCGAATAATGTGAGTTATTTCTCTTCTCAGTACTAGAATACACAGTGCCGCCTTCTAATAATATCCAAACTTAGGAACAATGGGTCCATGTCAGTTCTCTACTTCTCTGCGCTTCGGTAGTCCCCGCTTACCTTTTGTACAGGACCTGTTCCTTAGCCTTGATATTCACGACAGATCAATGGCTAACCAGCGCCGAAAAGGTAATATTGACTGTGCCTTTCCCATTGCAGTGTGGCGCCAAATGTTGCATCCATCCCACACATAGTTTGACCACCAGGATTAGGTGTAAATACTATATGTAGGTGTATGCGAACTTATGGGACAGCACTGTAAAGTATACTTCATTGTTTATTCTAACATACCTGCGTTTGAACAAGGATCCCAGCCATGCATAGCATATATGGTTGCACGGGCGAATCGCTACAAGCATGTAAGAGATCTTTGCGCTTTTCCGCTTTTGTTATGTCTGGATTATCATCAGAAGGTTAACGGACCATAGATGCACCAAAGCTAGGGCCGCCTGGTCCTCATGAAAAACCCATCACCACTTACTCGCATGATTTAGGACCATCTCGACTCGTGTATGAAAGGGAAGCTATTGCCGTATTTGTAAGTATATGATGTAAAGAGCCATTTCCGTACCTTGAAATTAATTACATCTCAAGATGCCTATCCTCGGGTTTCAAACGAAACAAAAACAAAAAGAATTAGGCCAGATACTTAACAACGTAGGCAGGAATAGAGAGAACAAATTGGAAAGGGGGTCTAACGGCGAGATCCGTCTCGCTGAAGGCTATATACACACCGAGAAGCCTTTACATCCTCGTAGGACCTTGGACCAATTCTCCTACAAGTCTAGGCGTCCTGACCAAGTATTGTCCCTCTCTTCCAGTAAAAGGAAAGTTGAGGGTAATGCTCCCGTTCTAATGGTGGATCAATTGTGGCTCTGGATTCTATGTGACGGTACTCACTCATATATCCTAGTACACATGTAACTTTTAACCCGCATGCGCTAATGATACATAGGTACTGTTATCACTAGCTTCCCCGATACATGGGACTCCGGAGCAAATTACAATCTCATAAACCTTATGCAATCCGAGATTGGTGTATATCATCAATCCATGATCCGGTCCCTTGATGACCTTGTTCACCATATTATCAAGTGCAGCGTTGATTTCTTCACGCGAAGTGGACCAAACGGAGTTTTGTTTTCAGAAAGATTTCAACCAGCAATCAACGTAATCGTAAGTTTCAGTCACCAGGATCACATAGACAGGGAAGGCGAAAAGACAAAAGGGAAACTAATTATTTGCATTAGGCGGCGAGTGAGGTAAGGCTTTTTAGAAAATTTACTAAGTCTGCCAAAACCATGATCAACGACGGTACAAATAGCAATACACGCATTAAGATAATTGAAGAGCTACTAGTCTATGAAGAAACTAAGCTATTAGCGAAGATAAAGGATATTCAAGACGAGCTAAATATTGTCAAGTCGATACTGGAACAGCAAAAGGACGTTCTCGAAAAATTACTTCGAATGATACCCGATCGCAAGGTTACCGGAGGGAAAAATGGTGAAAAGGCAGCCCGCCTTGAGGATGACGAACAGTCTTCCCAAGTCAAAAATCTTGCTTCTCAGGCTGAAGAGACTACCTCTCAGGCCAAAAAGACTGATTCTCAAGCCAAAGAGGTTAGTCAAGCCAAAGAGACTACTCAAGCCAAAGAGACTACTCAAGCTGAAAAGACTACGTCCCAAACCGAAGTGGCTGCTTCTCAAGCTGATAAGGCTGACACTTGTGGGATGGAAGACATGGGGGTAATGACTATTTACATTAAACTTCAATTTTTTGATTGTCTTAGCTAATAGATGTATAAACAGTATACGGCAATATTGAAAAATCGCAGTTACATTGACGGTAACATTGGCATTATTAAGGAGAACCTAAGGGTTGTCCAAGGGATGGCCGACTATGCTGTGACCCTGCAAAACGGCGTGAGTTACGACCATATCCTAGTAACACACCTTACTGACATTTAAGTACGTTCTAGCTTGACCACCTTCTTGATCTCAAGCAGAAAACAAGCAAATGTGTGGGAAGCTCGCATGGCACGAAAAGGGGCAGACCAAACACGAAGGCAAGGAAATGTACGTATTTACTAGAAGACTGTAGACTAGGCGTTTATATCGCTTGTTTACTAATCAACTTTACAGATCATGCTGTTGTGGACCTTCATCACTATACTTTTTGTATGTCACCGAATCCCAAGTCTGACTCTGAGACGTCTTCTGACAATTACGCCAGCTCCCTTTATCTTTCATGTCAAGCTTTCTCTCAATCGACGTCAGAGACTTCCCCAAGGATGCTTCCGGTAATACAGCTTGGCCCCTAAAATCGGTTATAGGGAACCTAGGTAAATACTTGCAAAGAAATCATATATGATGCTCTCGCTAATTTGACTCTTAAATCTCTTGAAGCTGGCATTGCCGCCGCTTTAATTCTTCCCTTCTTTCTCATTGCCGTGTTTCTGGATGAAGTATCGTCGTTTTACAGACGATCATCTCCCCAAAAGCAAAGACGGAAACGCAACGGAGATCCCGAACCTACTGACGATGTCTCCTCTGATAATGATGATGAGGATGATGATGATGACGGCGGCGGCGGCGGTAGCTATGACGGGAAGCTAGATGGTAAGGAGAAATATGAAGCTTTGGGACCCGACGAATATCCTAGGGACGACTCCCATTTTCACGGCTCACACAGCCCACCAGAGGAGTATGCCAGAGCTTTCGGTATATTTAGCTTCCACAAGGGGATCCCTGTGATCCGCGAGCTCTGGAGGTATAAAAGCTATACCCCAAAGCACGGCGCGGACCGTACTTCTAAATGGGTATTTGAAAATCCGAGTAGAGATTACCCGTTGCATCACTGGGTTTCCCGAGTTGTGAGCATGCTTTGGAAAGTGTTAGGTCATTTTTCCTTTTGGCGTAGCAAGCCCACCTCGACAGCCAACCATATCTCGACGACCTCAAGCAGTGAGTCTATTAGTTGGCGAACTTTTTCGCGGAGAACTATGCCAGACCATCCCGATGTGCGGATGGAACTCCTAGAAAAGGATTTCGATACTGCACCGCGGGGAAAATCCAGTTTGTTGCCTTCTATGCGACTCAGACCGTCTAAAGAGCGGCCCGCTAGCCCTGATATCGAAGCTGGAAGGAGCTAAAGCTCATGCAGCGGCTTGGTTCTTGTCGAAAGGATAGTCGGCATGTACGACCTGGGATTTTCCGTTCACGAATTTTTGTCATTAGTAAAGGCTCCGCAGAGTGTGATACATCCGGGGCAACTTCATTTTCCATCCAAAAATTGTTTCAGCGGGCGGTGTTGAATGTGTTTGATGATGAAGTGGGGTCCATCAATAAGATTTTAGCGCCGATCTAGGGAGCTATTCAGGCATCAGTCTCCATAATAGCTGAAAGCCATGATGCCATCAACCATGGAGATATATATAGATGCATCCCCCCTCCCGCACTCTCCACACAGCGCATCTTCTGACGGTCTTTTATCTGATATTTCGAAGTGGTTCCCCATTCAGCAACAAGCACCACATTTCATTTACTTTTCGCATTTTGGCAGTAACATCAATAAGTCGTACTATCGACAACCTTTACCCGGCAAAGGAAAACGAAGATGACAGAACGCCTCACCATCAGCGTCGTCGGCCACTCCGCTATAAATCGTGAGCCCGAGCGCGCCATCCTAAAGGTCTCCGTCTCCCAAACCGCCAATGACCAAACCAGCGCCTCCAGAGACGTCGTCCAGACCGCAAAAGCCATCCAAGACATGTTGGCCACCCTCACACCCAAAGAACCCTCAGGCGAAGCCACCGCAGACGCCCCAGTCACCCACTGGAGCATGAGCAGCATGTCCACGAGCTCACGCCACGATCGGGAAAATAACGAGCGCACCTTCGTCGCCCGTACCTCCTTCTCAGTAAAATTCCGCGACTTTAATAAACTGAGCGCCGTCGCATCAGAGCTCAGCGTGATGCCAAATGTGAGCGTAAGCTCCGTCGAATGGAAGCTAACGGACGCAACGGTAGCGTCTTTGGCGACGGAAAGCCGGACGAGCGCTGTGCATGATGCACTAGCAAAGGCACAAGATTATGCAAAGGCATTTGGATATGAGAAGGTGGAGCCGCGGGAGGTTTCGGATTCTGGATATGGGTTGCCGTCGACGCAGACGGCGAGCGCGATGCGGTCGAAGAAAATACCAGGGGTGGCCGGGAGGACGGAGGAGAGCCATGAGTTGGAGTTTCATCCGGAGGCAGTGTCGTTGAATTGCTGTGTCCATGCTACGTTTCATGCTGTGTGAACTTGGGCTGTACGAAACCTGGCAGTCACATATATTCCAGTAATAAGAGCGCATATATAAGTACAGTGTCGCTATAGTATCGACCTTCGCTTCCTAATCAGCAAATGTGGAAGACGTCTCAAGAATCTCATCATACTTTGATATTTTGATTTAGACGACGAGCTTCTCCTACTACCGCATTTGAAAGCGTCACAAAAGAATTTTGTGCAACACCTGAGTCTTCACATGCCAGAAGGTTGCGGACGACTTAATGCTTCATAATCACTCTTTTCAACTTAAACTTTCAAGTTCGCTTGAAGGTGAATTTTAAGATGAATCCTTTTCGTTTCCTTGAAGCTGAGTTTTCTCCCCTTATATAAAGAGGCCACCTTTCTATACTCTTTTCCATAAAATCTTTTTAAATTTCATATATGTTTCTTTCAATTTTTTATTTTTTTTTTATTTTTTTTTATTTTTTATTTTTTATTTTTTTTAAGAGAAGAGAAAAAGAGGAAAACTCTAGAGAAAAGAGAGATGAGAAAAGTTGGGGAAAAAGAAGAGGGGCAAAAAAGAAAGAAGAGAAAAAAAGGCCGAGGGAAAAACGAGGCTGGAAAGATGATTAGGCCCTGCTTCATTGATATCTCCAGTTAGGCACAATTCTTGTCAAATACTCAAATCAATGATAGACAGTATAAGAAATTTGATGGAGTACCTACGCGTCGCGCATGGCCACCGTCTGCTCCTCCGTGAGTCGGTTCGTGACAGAGGCCTGGAGCGCCAAGGCAGCCTTTGCCTTCTGTTTCTTCCTCTCGGCCTCCTCAGACTCCCTTTTCGCGGCTATCTCTAGCCGCTCTGCCTCCTTTATCTACCCGCAAAAAAACATGTCAGTGGGATATGTTCCATATAGGAAGAAACGAGCGTGATAAACTCACCATCGCTTCAGGCGTCTCCGGCCCCTGATTTGCTGCTTTCGCAGCCTTCTTGTTCTTTCCGGCCCGGAAGGACCGGCCTCCCGGGCCATACTGATTTATAACCAGTTTCTGTACATTTTCGATTGTCTACAAGCCGTTTTTTAAGTCAGTAACTTTTTCTCAACTTTTCTTATTGCATTAGCACATACGTTCGTTGCTAGCGCCATTGTGAGGAGAGGGTGGTGGCGGTGGTTGTGGTGATCTAGATAATCACAAAAAGTCTGTTCAACACCCCTTGTGTGTTCAACCCAGTCAGACAAAAATGCATGCACTTACGGTGTGTAAACGGTGATAGGAAGCAATATCTAAGATATGTCAGCTTTTGTCCATTCAAAAATGTCTTGGATAGCTCACTTGCGTTTTGCAAAGGCCCAAGGGCTTGTTTGGGTTGGACGTCTAAAACGTAAAAAGTTAGTACAGGTTTCCCAACGTCTTCAAACCATCCTGGACGAAGAAGATGCACACACTTACTGATATTATTATTATATTAAAGGTTTTTAGTGCCTTTCCGTATGGATATGCGACAGTAAATGTAACCGCAAAGAACGCGGCAGGGAGAAAAGCTTCCCAGTCATGACAGACTGAGTCTCTGCCCAAGCACGCTTGCTAAACATGACCCTCTAAAAGCAGTAGCAAAGCCAGAAGGTTATAAAAGCATCCAAAGGTATCTATTTGTGAGAAGGTTAGTGTTCGAGTGGAAGAGCCAAAGCAAACTGAAGTACTCAAGTTCTTCTGGTGCTCACCGAGCTTTTCCGGAGGGCATCTCCATGGGATGTTGGCGTAGTTGTTTCAACGGTACGGGCAGTGGGAGGTAAACAGTTGAAGGGTTATACGTATAATAGTACTAATGAAGTGGGATACGGGGAATGGGACATATTGAAGAACATGATGGTGGGCAGAGTGAAGGACGTGAGTGAGGGGGAAGTGAGTGAAAGAAGAGGAGATGGCTGGGAAACAATGGATTGTTTATCTTTATTCTTCACGTCATGTCATCACCGTCGCTAGGTAACTACTACATGTAGTACGGCAAACTATCCATTTCCCTCTTTTTCATCATCTTTTTTCTTCAGCGTAAAACATATCAATGTATTCACTGCAAGTACCTGTAAATTGCAAAATGCTTTAGTGACGTTTTCAAATGCGGTTGTAGGCGAAGCTAGCCTTATAAACTAAAATATTAGCTTGAACATACCTAGGTATGATGAAATGCTTGAGATGCCTTCCGCGTTTGCTGATTAGGAAGCCAAAATAGATCATATATCCTATCCTAGGTATGCTACTAGTATTGCTATAGCACGCGTCCACATTAACAACAGCAATGCCTGCACTTCATATGCACTCTTATTTACCGGCACGGTGGGGGGAAAGGTCTGATGATACCCCTGGAAATGAAGGATATCAGACACGCAGTCATCAGTGCTTGCCTTCCCTCACCGCCATCTATTACGCTTGATAAGTTGTATGGCAGGTGTTGTAATCATTACAAGATGCATCAACAATAACAACGAGATCGGTGCGATGAGGATATTTATCCTTTACTTTTTCCTTGTATTCGATGAAGGTCGTGTTCAACCATTTTAGCGCGAAACATAGCAGAAGCGGCAAGGCCAGAGTCGTAATCACTGTTATCGGGGCAATCGTCGGGAATGGTGGAAATCTTGTTGTCAGGTCCTTTAAACATCTTTCCAGACTAATTCACCTCTGCGGATTGCACTGTGTCTCCATCGTTGGTTGCGGGCTTTTTCGGATTATGTTTTAGTGATTTAACAGACTGTTTCTGTAGCAGAGCTATTAGTTGAGTGTGTCTGGTTGGAAACACAAAGGATGCTATTAACTCGCCTTCATAGCTTTGAGGTGGGATAGGACCTCCAAAGCGATGTCTGTCTGTCTGGATGGCTTCTGGTAGTAGATGAAAAAGCACCTGAAGAGATAGAGAAAAAGAAGCTGATCGCTACAGTGTGACTGTTCACTACGCTTCCGTCATGCTTCCGTTAAGCTTTAAGGAGTGAGAAACTTAAGAATAAGCTTGACGGATAGCGATACAATGGAATATCCGCGGTTTGAGCGAGCAGTAGAATAAATTTGAATGGTTGACTCATGTCGTGAAAGCTACCGAAGACTACCTAGGTACCTACCTAGGTAGTTCGTAGTATGGTACGAAGTAGAAAGGTACCTGCCTCCACTATCCAAGATGCAGTCAGCCTCTTTTGGGCCGCCGGGAATATGGCTCCTGCCGGCGGAAGAGCGGCGGCTGCTCCTAGTTCCTACAATGTATTGTCAACAGAGAAACACAGTCCCCAGCGCAAGCCTTAGAAGCAATAATAGTGTCCGTGGGCTATAAAGCTGCCAAATCTTGAATACCAAAGTGATCCAGGCAAGTATCTCTAGAAAGAGGTAAGCGCACAGCTCAACAGCAATCCCAGATTGAAGGAGCTCAAAAAAAAGCACACGGCTGGTTGAGAAGCTCTGAAATGTAGTTTGGGTTTGGGTCCCGCTGCGGGCCGGGAATGCGCCTACCGCGCGGAAGAGCGGCTGACCCTGACGCCTTGCCTATTCCAGCAGCCGCCAAGTAATCCCGAGGTCTAAGACGCGCGCGCTTGCCCGTAGATGAGCAATGGGAACTTGATGCTTGGGCATTCTCCCTGACATTCGACTCCTTTGTGAAGTGAACCAGAGTAATATAGAAAAGGAAAGGAAAAATCCCATATCACAAGAAGAGTAGATTGCCCAACCCAAGTCTCGCCTCTTCTAATTGATCAAATACGAATTACTGACTGTCGTGTGGAGCACTTATAGCATGGCAGTCCACGATAAAAGAAGAAGTAGGTACAGCTTTGACTACGAGCGGGCGGGAGCGGAGACACCATTTCAAAACCTGCAGGAGCAACACTGTGAAAGATAGGAGGAAGAGATGAAAAGAAGGATTGACGAGCGATTGAGGAATGAGAAACGAAGGAAGAAAAAGAAGAAGCGAGTGCCACTGATCGCGGAGCAAGGAATATAGTAGTGATTAAGAGTGGGAGACGTTGACCCAAGCCATGCATGGATGGATTTTCCGGATACCAGATAGCCATGCCTACTTAACCCATGATCATCACTATCTGGTATGTACAGTATCATGCGTTTCACCAACAATAATGGACTCCATTATTACCATCATCATGGTTGCCATGAGGTCAGAGAGGATGCAGGTTCCACGATCCGCATAGGAACGAGTCAGTTTGAATCAGGATGAGACACAAGAGAGGGGCCCTCGAAGTTCGAACCCTTTTATGTTTTTTGCTTGCTTTTTCTGTGTACCCTCTCAGAGTCAAAACTCGATGCTAGTTATTGATTTACGCAGGATTCCAAGCAGGAGTTGCCCCTCCACTCGATCGTCCTCGCAGGAAGCTGATCTATTTCCAGCTTCTCATGGCCAACTCCGTTGGATCCGGGTTTGGGGATCGGGGACGGACAGAATACAGATACCCATGATCGTCCTGAGTTATTTTATTATCTTACCACTTGCGGTCCGGCGTCGAACCGTTCGTCCTTAGTAGTAACGCTAGCCTTTCCCGTCAGAACAAACGGACTCGGGAACATGACGATGGGAAAGAGCGGAAGGGATTGAGCTTTGTGTTCATCAAAAGCCGGTCCAGAGGCTGACCACTGATAAAAATGCGTTTGCGAGAGGGACTGTGCCACAGAAATGAAGGTGGTTGTGAGGGGTTGGCACGACTGTCTTTTCATTGATTTTTGAAAAAGTCCCTTGTTTCTCCGTTTCTGATTGCTCGAATTTCTCAAGGGCAGCTTTCCTGGACTCGGATTGCGGAAGTCTCCTGAGCAACATTCTTCTTTTCTCCAACAGGGGGCTAATCAGAGTCCAGGATAAGATTTAGAACACGCCATAAAAACGCGGGGCCCGCAAAAATGGAAATGAGATTGGTCTCATCCGGCGGCCGCGCGCACTAAGCAGCTAGTGGCGCCCACAGCGAGGGACACCACTGGAACAGCCGGGAAAAAAGAACTGGGGACCTTAACGGCCGTCGGGCTGTTTGAGCTTCCACCATCATCACCCGGCGAGTTTTCTTACAGCAAAGAGCAGCATATAGAACAGAAAAGAGGGGAAAAGAGATGCATTGCAGTTGCTGGCACTTCAAGCTTGATGCGGTGAGGGATGGTTTTTTTTTTCCAGCTCAATCCCCGCTCAATCCCAGCATTCCCGCGGCCCGCCAACGTCTCTGATATCAAGATGCGTTCACCGTGCAGCCTCCGAACCCTACAAAAAGAAGCTGACAGGTCGCCGGCATACATAACATATCTTTTTGAGGAACAAAGGGGAAAATCACCGTTCTGATTGGCACGAGGCACACGACTCTGTGTGGGAGAATCGCAGAGGGAAAAAGAAACGAAAGTGAAAACAAAAAAGAAACAAAGAAAGAAATGAAAATCTTGTTTTTCACATTTTGAGCTGCCGTTATTGGCTGACGCCCCCCTATTTATTCTCCTCTTGAGTTTTGATGGTGGTATTTTTTCCTTACTCCGTTTTGATCTTCGTCTGGGACTTTACTTCAGCGATTACAACCAATAGTATAGGCTGAAACCGAAACCGAACTAGCCTTGTTTACGATGTGACACGGCCAGTGTATCTGTGGCTGGTATTTATCGTGGCGAACAGGGTTGTTTTTGACCCTTTGGGCCCTCGGGGTGGCTCACTATTTGATTGAGGACACCATGAAACCTGGAAAGATGAAGCGTGTTTTTCTTTAGCGCAAGGGCATGAGCGTGGGATAATATGAGAAAAATTGACGGAAGGTAATAATAAACATCTGGCAGACGCGTTTATATGAATACAGATTGTTACTGTATTTTACAACGCTAACTTCTCAGGCAGCATTGTTCGGCATGTTACTTTGGCAGTTTTCCTGCATCAGGGTTCAAACGGATTATTCCTTTCTATGCAGAAGAATAAATAAAAGAAAAGGGAAGGGAATGTGAGCTGCGGCAATCCTTTCTGCAGTCAAGCAGTGCGCAAGAGTCCGCTTTCACATATGCGCGCAATCGAGGATGGTCTCGAGGAAAATTCCTTTTTTGGAAATACGAACTAAGACGGATAAAATAATACATACACGCGACCGAGAATACATTATCAATACATACAAACCATGACAAAATTACACACGCCAAAGCAAGGTCAAGGACTCAAGGAACAGTTCAAGGTTGTCAAATGCAAACGTGCCTGAAATGTTCTCCAGCTCAGGTTCAGGCTCACGAGTTTCCTACAAGTTTGATGCGGGAACCCCAGCTTCTCAGGGTTCCAGCCTCGCATGTTCCTTGCAAAGTGCAAACTGGCGGTGCACGTTTTGTTTACACTTTTTCCAAGCAAGATAGAGTTGTCGGACGTGGGGAAGAGCGTACCATGGACACGCAAGTCAAAGTTCAGGAAGCTCCAGCCCCCTAGCCTCTAGGGGCCCCAGGAACAACAATTCAGCTGTTGATGAGCTGTTCTGGACGCGACCTGTGTGCGACTTGCATACTTGCCATTACTTGGTTCCCTCGTGGGATAAACTACAACGACCGGCCTCTTGACTTCTTGTGCTCCCATCCAGTAGCCGGTACTCACCGATGCTGAAGCCAGCGCCGATTTGATGCCTCAAACAGCTGGGAAGCTGGCGGGTCCTTTTTTGTCTTTTCTTCTCACTCTGGAGTCTGCAAAATGTTCATCCTCTCTTCTCACTACTCCTCCGTTCTGCCCTGAGACTCCTCTCACTCTGAAACCCTGCTGCCCCTCTCTGATCATGAACCATCATCAGTGACGATGCGGGTAGTCAATTTATATGAGCGCGGCCAATTTTATTTTGCTTTTATTGCGGTGGGTAAAGTAATATATTAATAGCAGTTGTGGACTATGGTACGGTATTTGTAATGGATGACGATGGAGGGAGAGATACGGGCAGATAATAACTGATACGAGTGTAATACGAGTCTATACCTGGTAAGTGCTGGTGTATTGAAATTGACTCTTTGAGGTTGTTGGTTCCCCTCCGCAACTCTCTCTATTGTTTATGAAAGGAATAATAATCAATAATGTCGACAAAGAAAAGTCAGAGCAAATCTTTGATCTGGGGAAAGGTACGGAGTTAGATATGCATTATCTCCCCAGCGATACAGAGCGGGGTGTCTGCTATGCTTTATATACTACACAGCATCTGTGTATGATTTGAAAACTGACTGGATATCTACTCCTGTTTCTTGTGCCTGAGTAGGAATAATAATAATAATACCTAGGTAATAATTACCCCAAGCTAAGCCACTACTGTCTCTCTCAGACTCTTCTCAGTATCCGTAAAACACGGCTGTAACTTGTAACCTGTAACGTGCTGTATGGCCAAGCGGTGGATTCCCCACCGCCGGACCGAAGCCCTCTCTGGAGCTGTCACGTTTCCAGAATCCAGGGGGGGAGGGAGACTCTCAGAGACTCAGACTCCTGAACTACTTTACTACTACTGAACAAGCACTGTGGTGATCAAATTTTATTTATTGTTATTATTATTATTATAATTTATTATTGAGGATAATAGCGGCTCCCATCCAGCGGATCCGCTCCCGTCGCTGTGGTGCTTTGATTCTTGTAATTTTGCGTGTGTGTATGTGTATGTTCTCCGTATCGTCCTGGGCCACGACGACCGACTCCATCCAACTCCCGCGACCGCTAACCTAACCACGACGACGGGGAGACTAAGACTAGTACTGCTGTGGTGCTGCTGCTGCTGCTGCTGCTGCTAACCATCTCGCTTTTCACTCCTCCTCCTCTCCTTTACAACCTCATCCTCCTCCTCCTCTACCTTACCGTATTCTTCCTCTTGCATCTCCTCCCCACGCCTTTCTTCTTCCTCTTCCTCTTCCTCTTCCTCTTCCTCTTCCTCTTCCTCTCTTCTATTACTCTTCTCTTTCAACTGCTATCCATAATAATACATACCCCCCTAACTACTACTACCCAACCCCCATCGACCACCTGCAACCATCCCACCACACTACCTACCTACCTCTCACCCTCTTATCCTCGCGTGCTGGTTGGAAGAAGAACATGCTCCCATCTGTCTCCCTCACCCTCTCCGTCACTCGTTCACCCGCTGCATCATTGGCAAAGATCCTCCTCTTTATCTGATCTGTGGCATCCCGATCCCATAAAACCCGCATACTGCAATCGCCCTTGCCAGAAAGAAAGAAATGCTCGCATCATACGCTTTACATTATTAATTATTTTTACCCTTTTTTATAATACATATACAGCTTAGAAAGAACGGAGTGAGGGGTGTGCTGGTTCTCCTGGTTTCTGGGAACCTGTGTCACTTGAAAGGTATGGTTTATTCTGTCACCCACCCCCTATTGTTAAACCACCAACCACCACCCCCAATTAATCATGACTTGGTCGCATGGCTTACTGATATGTTGATAATGACAGGAACTCAATTCCGATCCTCCTACTCACATCTATCTATATCTATCCATAATATCTGCAGGCAGAAAAACCATACCTTATATACACCATGACAGTCACATACGATCAATCCTACCGGAATCATAATAATATGGCCGCCGCCACGCTCGAAGACAAGTTCGAGGTGATCAAGGAGATTGGCGATGGAAGCTTCGGCAGTGTCGTGCTCGCTCGAACAAGGACGGCGGGCTCGCATGTCGCAAAGAGGGGGACAATGGTGAGGATATTCCCACTTCTCCAATTTTGAGTCGGTGAAACAATTTGTTAACTTTGCTTTTTTTCCCCTTTAATTACAGATCGCGATCAAGACGATGAAGAAAACATTCACTTCGTTTTCATCGTGTTTAGAGCTGCGAGAAGTTATTTTCCTACGGAGCCTTCCAAACCATCCCCATCTCGTTCCCGCTCTCGACATCTTTCTCGACCCCGTGAGCAGGAAACTGCACATTTGCATGGAGTACATGGATGGGAATCTTTATCAGTTGATGAAGTCTCGGGATCAGAAATGTCTCGATTCAAAGATCGTGAAGAGCATATTGTTTCAGATCCTGTCCGGATTGGACCACATCCACGCACACAACTTCTTTCATCGAGATATCAAACCCGAAAACATCTTGGTTTCGGGTGCTGGGTCTGGAGACTCCTCCGCTTTCAGCCGATTTACCCCTCCATCAACACCCTCCACCTACAGCGTGAAAATCGCGGACTTTGGCCTTGCCAGGGAAACCCATTCGACAGTTCCATACACAACCTACGTATCGACGCGATGGTATCGTGCACCGGAGGTTCTGCTGCGTGCAGGTGAATACTCTGCCCCCGTGGATATGTGGGCTGTTGGGGCTATGGCCGTCGAAATCGCTACCTTGAAACCTCTGTTCCCCGGGCGGAACGAAGTCGATCAAGTATGGCGTGTTTGCGAGATTATGGGGAGTCCTGGTAACTGGTACAACAAATCGGGAGGTAAAGTTGGCGGAGGTGAATGGAGGGAAGGCGCCAGATTAGCTCAGAAATTGGGTTTCTCGTTCCCAAAGGTAATGCGAATACCCTATCGCAAACCCTATCTCAACAAAGAATTGTTTTGATTTGCAGGTTACAGAGCAGCCGCTAACAATTGCATGATAGATGGCCCCCCATTCCATGGAAAGCATTCTTCAGCCTCCGCACTGGCCACTCGCCTTGAGCAATTTTGTGACTTGGTGCCTGATGTGGGATCCCAAGAGCCGACCAACTTCAACGCAGGCTTTGAACCATGAATACTTTGCAGACGCCATTGATCCACTGCGGCCAAAATCCTCCCGTCTGCTTGGCCGAAAACAGTCAGATCGGAGCGTTAAGCAAGGACTGCGGGATCCTAGCGATTCACCTGGCCTTTCCTCAAAATCATCTTGGTTCCGGAGATCACTGATTGGAAGAGACAGCCCTGCTCCTGTGCTTGAGCAGGGTGAGGGACGTCGACCCCCAGCTGTGGCCCAAAATACTGTTCCGGAGGTGCAGACCACCAAGGCCAAGCCAACTACAACCAAGCGTGCTACGTGGACAAATGGTGCCCCCATGCCCATTCTTCCGTCCATTCGCCCAGTTTCCCCCTTATCTAATGCTGTGACCGCCCAAGCTAACTCCAGAGTCTCCCACGCCAACGATGGGACTACTGCACATCATGACAACAGCAAATCAAACAGCAAGAAGATTGGCCGGCAGCTGTCCGTGAACTCGAACGGCAACCACTATGCAGATATCCATCGACAAGAAGCGGAGAGAGCGCTTAACGGAGGTGCGGGTTCGACAACCCCAGCGAGTGCCACCAAGGAGAGTTTCTTTTCCCATCTTCGGAAGCGTGCTCGCAGACTCTCTGGCCGGAACCAAGGAGCGTCCAATCACAACAGCGACGATGTCGAGGCCAACGCTGGATGTGTACCATGGTCGAATCGATCTTCCATGGCGCTGGATATTGCGGACCACAAGCCCGGTGCAGAATTCTCGGAATTGGATAAAGCCTTACAAAATGTGCGATATAGCCTGGATATGTCATCACCTAGCCTGCCCAACCAATTCACCTCACCGAACACCAATACCCCAAACCGACAGTCGATGCCCCAAGGACAGTCTCTACGTACTACGGAGAACTATGCGTCTAACCCAACTTCAGGTCCAATTTCCAGCCGGACGCGCCGTGCGCTTCAACTCTCTACCCACCCGGTTAATCGATATGAGACACCTGAAGAAGAGGACGAACTCCTACACGAGGTGCTCCATTCCACCACCAAGGCTGCACGGCACCTTGGTCAGCGATCAGTAACGTTGGACGATGCCACCCGCGATGCCATGTTCCAGAAGGATAACTACCGGTCGATCCGCCCAATTGATCCTAGCAGCCCTGTATCGAACCCGTACCCGACGCCCTCGCCGTCTGCCAAGTGCGATGGAGTGTCCTTCTCACCGGAAGCAATGAGTCCTACAAAGGCATTGAGAATGAACAAATCCAATGCCGACAAACATGACTCTACGCGTCAGTGGCCGACTCCTCCATACGACGAAGCCCAATGGGCCGAGTCTGCTGCAGAGAGTATCTTCGCAGGGTCTACTTTCCGGTAGTCCTTACTAGCAGCCCGTTTTCATCTGGATGATCATGGCTTTTATTCGCTACTGTGGCTATCTCGCGACAGGTCCGAACAGACGCCTCCGTTCGACCTTTCCCACTCCCAGGGAAAAAAAATCCCTCGTCTCGTCTGTATAATGGCAGCATTTCCTTTTCTGTTTTTTTTTTTTTTTTTTTTTTTTTTTTTTTTTTTTTTTC